>UCOL01005652.1:0-11158 GCA_900474335.1 Ormyrus nitidulus | reverse complement strand
TACTTAATCAGATGATAGTTAAGTATGCCAAGAATTATTTTTTAAAAGTTCTATATTTTGGTTCACAACTACCTTAAAACCTTTAAAGATTCCTAATTCATACAAGTATTTCAACAAAGAAGCAGAAACAGATCTTTATTCTTTTCAAGTTAATGAAACTCACAATAACAACAATACATAGAGCAGAATCATGCAGACATAATCAAACAAACGAGCCTCCTCAATGGCGCAAAAATGTAATTTTCACTTTAGTTATGGAACCAGTCCTTCCCTCTTTCCATCCCTTAAAAGCAGCCTGTCGTCAACACTTTTTGCTTTCGTTGCAAGTGTAATGTGCATAATTTTTTGCGGCGCAAAACCGGCATAGATTTCAGGCACCGTTTACTGCCGGATCGCGATGATTCCAGAACCAGTCTAACTTCGCACGTTGCACCGCCGTCTTATTCATATTGTAAGTGGAATTTTTTTTCTTTTTCCGAAGACTACAACAACCGGTCTAACTTCAGACAGAAAACGAAAACGACAGTTAATGCTCTCCCCGGCATTGCTTCAAGACGAATACTTTGGGCAAATTGAAGAAATTGTGCAAGGGATCGGGTTGGCTCGACGATGTAAATGAAGATTGGAGATCGGAGAATCGATAGCCTTAAAATTATTCGAAAGGAGTTTTATTTGACCGTATGTTAGTGTTATTTACGCGTATTTTTTCAGCGGATTTGATGAGCGCCGGCTGTTTTATTTCTGAGAATTTTATGAAGAACTTTAATTAGTTTCGTTAAGACGTTGAAATTAGACGGACAAAACTTAAACTTAGTCTGAAGTAAAATTAATTAAGGCTAAATTTAATAAAACGTGTTATTGTCAAATTACATTAAATTGATTTTTCTATTATTATACATGCTATAATAATAATAATAAGTGTATATAAAATTGTACGAATTCATTTTAATTTTATTTTCCTTTTTGTTTCAGGTATGTACCAGATTAGATTTCAATTCTCGTTACAATAATTTAATTTGTTTCAACAAATGGTAACGTATCATAAAAATTCCCACTTAAATGAAAATTAAAAACAAATTTAATCAATTTTATATTTAAAACAGTGGCATTTGAAAAAGTATTCTCATTTTAGACATAAAATACAGATGTTAAAGTAGGCGTAGAAAAGGTATTTAAAATCAAACTAAAGATTATAAAAAGAAACATGCTAGGAATAAATAATATATTTTTTCAAATATGTATAATGCAGGTGTGAGAGCTGATACTTTACGTATTACATATTTATAAACTCAGCCGGTAAAAGCTCGTTCAAGATAAAATAAGATCACTTAAAATTCAAATCATTGTGTATTTTTCCGTAAAATTAGAGAATTAAGCTTATTTGTTACGGTGGATAAAATTACATAGTTTGTACATCTGTTGCAACGTTATCATTAACAAGATTCAATCTTTAGTAAACGAAGTATTGATTTACCAATTTATTATGATTCTATTAATTACATGATTCTTATTTTACCTAACTTTTTAAGAATCTAAAATTAAAATCCTGCTAGAAATGTAGATGTGAGGTATTTAAAATGGTAGTATCCGAGCCAGTTTTAGAGAAGCTAATTTTATTAGTACTTTAATTATTAATAAATTTTTAAACTTGGATATTTCTTGAAAACACAATCCAGGGATAAAACCAACGACGTTAATATAAACACAAATTTTAAAATGTTTTTAAACTTTATTTTAAAATGTTTTTAAACATTATTTTAAAAAGAATATTTTCGTTTAAAGTAGACACTTAATAACTAAAAATTCTTCATTAAAGCTGATGAAAAAATATTTTAAAAGAAGCTTCCATTAACAATTTAACATGCATTAATGGCATAATTTATTAAAATCAATACCAGACGTTTCGACAAACCTTCGCCAAATTTCTCTTGTTATTGACAAAATCTTGCACATCCTCCCGAGCTCTTCCACCTGCTTCGACATCTCGTATTTTAAGAATCTCGCAAATAAAATCGAATGGGAGCAACACAATAGAGACGATCCATTAAGGTGCGCGTGGAAATGAAATTCTGCAAATAGACCCGAGGTAAGAGGTCGCTCGGGGTCGTTGTCTTTGGCTCGTCGATATTATTATTATTATTATTATTTCAAACGGACGTCGACGTGCCGCCACCGCTGCACCGAGCGTCTCCGATCAGTCTTCAGATCGATCGATGATTATCTCGTTCGGCCGAGGCGAACTTTTCACGCGTGAATCGATGCAGCGACGGCTTTAGAATGAGAAGGCTTCGGCTCGTAGGTTCAGCGATTCCTTTTGGTTTATTCTTGGGAGATGTCGCCCCTTGGGTCTATCTGACTTTAAGAACGGAAGTAAGAAATTGCTAATTGTGAGTCTGGAAGATTTAGATGATTTTAATTAACTTTAATTCATGTTTTGGTAAATAAAGACGTATTGAATATGGATGATTTTTCAGAGTTTTCTTCAGATAAAATTATGAAAAAAAGATAAGTTAAATATTTTAATAAAGAAGTTAATTCAAACTGTAGGAACCTCAAAAAGTACATCAAATTCAAACAAAATACTTTTATTATGCAATTTTACTTTTCGTTGAAGTAATTTTAGTTTAAATTTATAAAAGAATAGATTAAATATCATTCCTGCAGTTTTTAAATATTAAAATGAGACTTTTCTAAAGAAATTTTAAGCTATTCTAGGAAGTGAAAAACTTGAGCTTAACGATAAGCTTCAAGAAAATTGAATCTCTTGCATCGATGGGTAATATTCTAGCATGAATCATAATGAGCATCATTTTGGATGAAGTACTTAATAGTACTATGTTATGAAGAACTATATAGTAGTGGTGTATACCGAAAATTTTAAAGCGCTATTACAGTCTTAAATGGTTATAAAATTTTAGTGTGCCAGAACCGGCTGAAATCAAAAAGAAACTCGAAAATCTATTGCTTTTCTGCCCAGTGATCTGAAAATCATAGTTTACAAGCCATTCGCTTAAATGGAGCAATTTCTTAAATCCTGTTCCCAAAATTATAATAACAATTATAAAAATTGTATTTTTCAAAGTAAAAACCAAATTTATATTTAACGCTAAACGAGTACCATATGTTATAAAACGTAACAAGATATTTAAAGTTTCCTGAAAATTAGAAAAGAATTTTGAAAATATCTTATAAAAATTTAAGGTTATTTATGAAACTGATTTTTATCTCGGCACTTAACTGTTAAATGTAATTGCAATTAATGCCTTTTTTTAATTAAAAGTGGAGAAAAATGAACACGATTTTATCGTTCACTATAAAATTGTAATCCTTTTTCATGCGATATATTTTTAACATCTTTATTTTATACAAAATTTAATATTTCTTAAAAGCATTTAGAAGCATTTACAGCTTAAGCAATAAAATAAATACGTAAATCTAAATAATTAAAAATACAATTTTATGAATAAGATACAAGAACACTTTACCTTGTAAATTGAACTAAATGAGTGTCAACTTCTCTTACATAGGCTATCCATTAAATCATATTCATACTAATTATTTTATAATAATACAGT
This sequence comes from Ormyrus nitidulus, assembly GCA_900474335.1. Lineage (NCBI taxonomy): Eukaryota > Metazoa > Arthropoda > Insecta > Hymenoptera > Ormyridae > Ormyrus > Ormyrus nitidulus. The sequence goes on along the minus strand of UCOL01005652.1, from coordinate 7,583 downwards.
TCATAATTAACCTTGAATAATTCAAAATTAAACATTGTATCTTCTGACACGAACGTCTAACGATCTCAAGCCTCTAAATGGTCAGTTTACACACCATGAAAAAAGAAACTCGCTCCAGCACAAAAAAATCAGCGCTTAATTTGAAATTCCAATCGATTTCATTACATCCCCGCGTAATTTTCCTGCAACATCTGAGGTTCATGCTCGCGAGGGGCCCACTCTTCGATAATCCCGGCCATTCATTAGGAAGTTTTTGAAGAGGCATCAGCAGCGCCACGCTGACTCTCGAATCAATGAATTTTAATAAAGCCAGCAGCGTTTACGCACTTCATCATTGTTACTTAATAAGAGCCAGACGGGGGCTTTACCTGTTCCCGAGCCTCGTTTTTTCGCGTTATGATCCGTGTAATTTATTCGAGAGCTCGCGTGCCCCCGACCGTTTTCCTAACTTTTAGAGGAGGAGATGCTTGAAGATCGTCTAGGGAAGTTTGGTCTCGAAAATTTTGGATGGCTTAATTGATTCTCAGATTGAGGGGTGGATATGTATACATATCTTATAAGAAGCGTAATAAAAGAGTTTTTAAGGATTATGATGATGTGGGGTGAAAATATGAAAGACGCGCATAGGATTATTTTAAGATATTTATAATTTGATCATTTAAGTTCTCACTGATATATGTTGTTTTGAATTAGATCTATTTTGCATTTCAACTTGTTTTTGTTTCATTCATATAACAATCAATAATATTATTCATTTATACATTCCGCATTAAGTATCTAGAGAGTCGTTTGACTATTTATTCCGTGGTGAAACGCACTTGCGGAAGAGGAAACTCGTTGGATTGTATTATTATTGTTTTATGATTTGAAAGTTGCTGTAAAGTTTGAATTTACATATCTTTGCATACTTCTTACTTATATGAGAAGTGAACCTAAGGAAGAAGGTTTATAAAAATTTAGCTCAGAGTGCAAAAAAGTAATATTACATTCAAAGTGAATTTTTAACATTGAATTGTGAATATTAAATATTTTAATGAATATTCATAATAACAGAAAAACAAATTATCACAATCGAGAATACTTTGCTTCCGAGAATTTGGCAATGCCTAAATCAGTAATAATTTACCAATAAAAATTATTACCCAAAATTTTTGACAAATTGAAAAGCTTATCAAATAACTAGCCGGCCGATCCCACGACGTAATCTCCAGAATCTCCTAAAACAGGAATTTCGCATCCACTCAAGATGCGGACTCACGCGATCCTCGAAATAACACGTCTCCATCGTCGGCGGCTCGCAAAAAACTTGTACTCACTTTAGTGAGCGGAGAGCGGCCTCATTAACCGCGCAATTGGCTTGATTTCGCGGAAGAATCATTTCACGTGACGCAATTGCAGCCAATCAGCCAGGCAAAAATAACCGTAAAACACGCGACTTTACGACGCGGGCGCCGCGGTCTAGCCGCTAGATGGCGCTGCGCGACTTGCGTCCGCGAGAGGCGCGATAAACGCTTTTACCGCCGGTATCATTCACTTTGATGAAGCGTAAACGCTTATACGCGCCTCGTAACGGTATATGATTGCGCGCGATGGAGTTTTGATAGGCCGCCGAGAGCTGCCAGGCAATTGTTAATTCGGGGGCTGCTGGTTTAGAATTATTCTGCGGAGAGCTTTATTAAGGGTGCGGTGTGTCTTTTCTTTAGATGCTGCCAGATTAGATGCTTTCGGAGATTTACGATCTGGCTTTCAAACAAATATGGAAAAATTTGGAAAAGTCTAAAGGTTTAATTGTTATTTTATTCAGGGATTCAATTACAGTTCAAAATTGTTAACTGGAATATTGATTTTAATAATATTATTTTAAATTATTACGTAAGTAAAAAATTATTAAAATTTTCTCAAAATTAAATATTTAATTTTGTTAGTAATAATCCTTTTTATATTCAATGCAAGTACGTAACAACCTATTAATTTACTTCTTCTGAGAAACGCTTCTCAACCTTAAAATCTAAGACTTGAACGTGTCGATGTTATCTCACGTGACATGAATGTTCCCACGTGTTTACCTTCCCTCTTGTAATAAACTTCAAATTAGCCGAACACATAAAATACATAACATCCTCCTCCCTAAAAAGTTACTCCAATTAACAACCAAAAGCAAAAATAACCTGAAACCTCCCTGTACCAGAAGACATTTCTATTGATTTTCGATACGTCTCTGCTCGAAAAAGTAAGCCCAATTTCTTAACAACAAAAGAAAAAAAGAAAAAAATCAGCACAAACTCGAACGCTCCCCATGAATGAACCGGAGAGAAGAAATCTCTCGGTGCACAGCCTGTACACAAAACAAAACAGCTCGCACGTCTGGGGCCGGAGTGAGTTCTCAGCCTCATCAGTTGCTCTCTCCCGGCATCCTTACGACCTTCCTCTCCCTCTCCCGCGCGTATAGTCACAATGCCCGCGCCTCGCGAGATAGTTCGGAATCGAGTCGAGAGGCCTGAGGTTAGGCTCGAGGGCCTCCTTCTCCCTCCCCTCCCCGCCGGTCTTTTACTCCTTTTTACCACGTGTCCTTTACCTTCTATTTTTCTCTCTCTCTCTCTCTCTCGCTCGCGCTCTCTGCTTTTTTTTTCCTCCGCTGCTTCGCCGCTTCTCTGTCGGTCGGCTGGGAGACGGCGGAGGTCCGTCTCGCTCGCTCTTCCTCCCTCGTTCTTACTCCCGCCGTTCTGACTCTTTCGCTCTCTCGCGCGCGCAGGCCGCCGAGGAACGGAGAAGGAACTAACGAGTATATGGATGATTCCAACTTCAGCCAATTAGAGTTTTTTAAGGATTTTTTTATGGTAAGAAACGGGCAGTATTCAGGATTAAATATTGTGTAAATATAATCTTAATTTAAAAAAGAGAGCGTGTTGAATGAATCGAGCAACATTTTTTTAACTCAGGTTAAATATATTATGTAGTAGTTTAAATTATGTGTGTGCGTTTGAAGTAAAAACCTTCATGTTTTTATTTTATTAATTTACGAGGCAACATTTACGCAGTTTAAGTCATCAATTTAAAATATAAGTTGTATTTTGGTTTAATTTATAAAATTTTTATTTGCTCGAAAAATATAAAATATTTTAATGCAAAAGTTTTATTTTTTCTTAAAATAGTAGATTACTGATGTTTTTATTTATTTTAAAAAATGTATTATTTAATTTTTTTATGTGATCTATGTTTTTGGTGCTGCTATACAGTACAAAAAACGAGATTATACGTTTCCATTAAAATTCTGTAATCATCCCTGCAGTAAAACTTCAAAATGGAAACCGCATAACCCTCGGTGAAGCAAAAAATCACTTTAAATTTTGCCCCCACCACCGAGCAATCCTCCGCCAAAGATTCGCCCCCCGAACCCCCCCCGCCAATCGTCAAAACAATCGACTCGAGTCTAAAAAGCCGGAAAGCTCCATATGTGTTGTCTACGTGTACTCCCGGCAGACTCGAAAGCGCTCGCGAGACGGAGCTGGCTGCGCATGTGTACGAAGGGAGCGCTCTCTCGGCGCTCGGTGAGTAAATGCTCTCTCTCTCTCTCTCTCTCGCTCTTTTTCTTGCCGGGGGTCAACGTACAGGCGCTCGCGCGCCGTGACCGAAATCACACACGCTGCACCGCGGCGGCGGCGGCCTGTGACTCGCGCCAAGCCAAGCCAGGCCGTGTCGGGGAGTCTTTATGCCGGGGCCCTCTAATTGTTCTCCCCGCGCAGCCGATTTACCGAGGATTATGCTAAGCGGCGGGGATATTGAGCTGTCGATGCCGGCCGGCAGGCTGGCTTGGCCTTTTTTTTCGACGCGGCGCGCGGCGGCGCTGAGCTTTTCGACGAGTCGAACAGTTAGGATTATTAATCCCGTTAGCTGGGAGGAGGTCTCGAGCTTCTGCTCTGCATTTGGAGGAACGGATGGGTTGCTGGCTCTTGCGGCGGAATTCGGAGGACAGTCTCGTGTATCGTTGCGGCATTGGTTCACAGCAACGTGCTGGTACATTTGAACGATCTGACTTTTATTGCTTAATTTTTAAATTTTCTAAAGTATAAAATTTAGAAGGTAATCGATAGAATTTGTATTTTTTAGCGAAGGTAAGTTTTGTAAAAACACGAGAACACAAATTCAGTAGTTAAATAAACAAACATTAGGTCTGAAAATTGCGCCGGTTAACTGGTATTATCGATTTCCCATTTACAGTCACTGTCACGTCATCACTTTGTGTCAACTAATCTCGCTAAGATGAATGTGCTTTTGTAATTAAGTCTTTTGTAGCAGCAGGTTGTTCACGCTTCTCTTTCATGTAACTATAATATGCATTAGACTGCTGTGTAGGCCAAAAAGTAACTGTACGTCGTTTAAAAATGTATGAAGAATAAACGTCCTTTGATTTTTCTACTGTAGTTATGAATAAATCATAAAATACGCTTGTTATTCTGCAGAAGTTCTGCTATTTAATTTGAAAATAAGAGTTTCGAATAGTTTGGTCATAGGTGATGTTTGATTAAATTAGCAAAAGACTAGGATTTCAAACTTGCCATCTTGAAATTAATTGAAGTCTATACCTTTAGATTCGGCTATCGAAAGTTCATATATGAGTTTGCTCCGACGGAAACTTATACAAATTTGCTGCAGGTGTAGGTTCGACCGCGAAACCTGCATCGTCGAATTCCAACTTGACAATTTGAACCAATTTACCTTATATTAATACCTTTATTTACAACAGAAAACATTGTTACCAACGTCTGTATTCTCGTTTATATCTTTAAAACTATTTTTGGGATTGGTTTTTAGAATTTTTATATTTAAAATTGGGTACACATTCATAAATTGTGTCATCTGTCGCTTATTATTCAAAAAAATTCTATTTTTAAATTTTAGTTCCCAACGCGAGATAAAATGAGTGAATAGTATTTTTTTATCATTTTCTAAAAATACTCGAAATTTCGAAATTACAAGTATAATTAAAGAGAAACAGAAAAACAAGGTCAGCCGAAATTCAAAAAGGCTAATAAAATTCAAACGAGGCCTTTTGACAAACTTTTTACACCCAAAGCGAATCAAAATAATTAATATTACATCACTCAAATCCGCGTTTGATTATAAATAAAAAGAAGCTCATCCTCTCCACCCAGTACCAATAACCACAGACTATCCGAACGAATCCAGCATCCATCCTCTAAAACAAAGCCAGTACAATAATTCCCGACACTTCATCCAAGCTCAGCATCCAGCTCGAACCTTTTAAAAGCGAAGCGCTCGCCAAAGGCAGGGGTCGAGGGCGTCGGAATAGAAAGAGAAAGGAGGAGGGAGGGGCGCGTCGGTGTCGCGGAGAGCAGATTAATGGTCCCCGGGAATTCTTGCCAGTCTGGCCCTCCACACACACGTGTATTTGGAATTTCATTCGCAGGTTGTCGGACGCGCCGCGATCGCCGATCTAACTTAGTAACCCATTCCGCTTCGGAGCTGACTTCGAAACTTGCTACTCCGCTTGATTTGAAGTCCTCGGCGGAGGAGCAGATCTTTGATATCTACTGTAGCCGCGGAGTCAATATTTGAGGGGATTCTCATATTGGAGTTTGAAGCGGCGGTGAAGTCATTGTAATGGATTCCGGGGAAATGTTAATTGTTTTGAAAAATTCAGCGGCTGAAGTTTGTTATTGCTGCAAACTCTGACGGGGAATTCAAATTAACTGGAGTATTTGATTTCAAAGACCGATTTTCGAACGTTACGTACAATTTATTGTTTCAATTGGAGTCGGTTTGACATTTTTTTAATAAAACTTCTCCAGTAATAATTTCCAACATTTAGAACAGCATTTGTCAATAGCTTGTCGACAATTAACGTAGATTCGCGAAAAGAACTTAAAATTTTCTAATTTTTACGAATCCACTTCTCTCCCCGCCAAAGTACACCTCTCCATTTCCCGAGAAAAGAGCCGAGAAGCAAAAACGCAATTCACCTTGAAAATTCGAAAACGTTACCTAAGCAGTAAACGCGGCAATAATAATCGCACGCGCACACAACGGTAGCCGGAGAGGGGCTGGAGGGAAAGTGCGCCGCGCGTCAGCCCTCATTAAATCGCACTCGAGGAAGTCGCGCCCTCTCGACAAATCGCGGGGGAGGCGCTGACAAGTCTGGGCTCTCTCTCTCTCTCTCTCTCTCGCGCGCGCGACATCCTTTTTTTCTCGCGTGCGAAGCGCGCGCGGCTCCTCCTTCTTTCAGTCGGCGCGACGTTAATTCGGCCGAAACGTGTCTGTCTCGCGAGAACTTGCCGATGGGTGCAGCTGGGAGGTGTGAGATCTTGGGGTGCTTTTCGCGGCTGAATCGCTGTTTATAGAAATTTTCACTGTGGATGTAGCTTGGCTTATAATTTAGGTAGTGAAGGAAGTATCGGTATATATTTTAAAATTTTTCCAGTTTCAAATTTTGATTAAAATTCGAATATATATAATAATATTATTAAGTCAAAATCATAATTACATGTTCAAAAATGTAAGGTCTCACTGTAATTGAATGCACAAGTTTTTCTTAAATTACATAGTACATTAAAATTAGAGAACAACGTGACATAAAATCACAATGCTGTAATTGAAATTTTTTTAGCACAATTGTGGATGTATGGATAAATCAACGAGATGTAAATTGATCTAAATAGAATAGAATTGGCTAGCTTAATTGTTTATTAATTTAGATGGCTATCTTGCTAGTTTTATAAGTGCCTGTTCAGTAAGTCGCATATTTTTAATGTAATTGGGTTTGTTTTGAAATGTTAATTACAGAGTTTAAGGCTATGATTGATTGATATTCGTTTATGAATAATTCTAAGCAAATGGCCGATCATATCGAGTTCATAAGTGCATTATGCTGAAGGAATAATGAAGAATGATGGGACTTTTAGTGCACGAGTCCAATGTTTCTTTGCGCAATAATATATCATGATCAGCCTGTAATACTACAATTCATACGCGATTTAACGATAATTATGCAGACAAACAATTATAAACAATGTTTTGAATCTCTCAGGTTATTATTAAGTGTATTTTTAGCTCGATTTCAGTAAATTTTCTTGAAAAACAAATAATTTTATTTGAATAGTATAAAAAAAACGCGTTATGATCGAGCTGCATGCACACTCTATTAATATGGAAATGATATATATTTAGTTGGCTCAATAGGTAATTTTTTTGTAACGTCTATTTTTGAACGACTGATCTTGTCTTTCTAAAATTTTTTAAATATACTTTAATATTCATGAATCATGTATTAGTTATTATATATTATAATAGAATTATATCAACGAGTTTTATACCGTTTTTTTAATCAAAATATTTGCAAAAAGCTTATCATAAAACATTTCCCTGTTGGAAGTTTTCACCATTATTTTGTCAGTTTTTGACCAATTTTTAAAAATTGGCCAAATTTTTTACCAAAAACCCGGTAAAAAGCGACACCGTTTTGATCGAAAAATTAGTTAAAATCGGCCAAAGTGAAAATAATAGTAAAATACTGTAAATAATAACATTTAATAATAGTATTCAATTATTTTTAAAGAATTCTCTAC
>UCOL01005650.1:0-11162 GCA_900474335.1 Ormyrus nitidulus | reverse complement strand
ATATAAATTAGGAAAATACACTTTGAGCGTTTGGTGGCGCGCCAATCGCCCGGCAGAGCACTCTTAAATTACAATTTTTCCTGGATAAACAAAAACATTTTTTTACTTTTAACAATAATGTTAGGAATCTTGTTAGGAATCTGTTAGGAATCGTTAGAAGACTTGAAGAATCTCCCTGAATTTTTTAGAAATATTTTAGTGAATATTCTTTGAGTACTGGTGAGTTGAACGCAGTTTGCTGCTCTGTAAGAGCGTGCACCACCGAGTTGATACATCACGGACTGAGAACGAACGTCCATAATTATTAAAATTGCTGCTACGATCGATACTGTTTTGTTTACAAACTTTATTAATTCATCTTGAACCTTTGATTATCAATTATTGATTTACCAAATAAAACGCTCAACTACAACAATATTACCGCAATTCCCGAGCGTTCAAAACGACGAACCATCCAATTAATCCGCATAACAACATTTTCAAAATCAATCTAAATCTAGGTAAAATATAACTGTAGTAACCCCCTTAAAAACCCGGGACCAGTATTCTCAAAGCCCAGTTGACTAAGCAAGCCCTTCGAACTCGCGGAACTTACAGAGCCCAGCAAGAGGAGCGCGTGGACTCTGCTCCCTCGGAGTCGAAGGGCGCGATAAAGAAGGATCTGCCGAAGGAGAAATCGGGCCGGGAGCGCAGCCGCAGCAAGAGCCCGATGCTGCTGCGCGGCAGCACGAGTCCCCGTCAGCGGGGCGAGAAGAGCCGCAGCTCGACGAACCTGGCCGGCTCGCGGATGGGCCTGACGACCATCAGCCTGGAGGCGGCCGCCGGCGGCGGCAACGGCGGCGGCACCATGAAGCCGCGCGAGTTCACCCTCAGCAGCTCGAACCTAAGGGCGAGGAGCCCCCTCGAGCTGGTCGGCCGCAGGCTCAGCCACGGGGACGGGGAGTCGCCGCCGCCTACGCCCAAGCTCGGCTCCTCGAACTTCGGTGGAAGCGCGACTCTGAGGGCGCCGCAGAGGGGCGAGTCCGTCGGGGGTGTGCCCACGCCCAGGCAGAGGAGCCCCGCCAAGAGGGGACAGTCCTTCCCTGTTTTTGCGACGCTCAAGACGCCGAGTACTTCTAACGCAGGACAGCAGCATTACCAGGTGAGCTTTTATGATTAAGCTCGAATAAGTCCGCAATTTTATAAGGATGGTAGACTTATATTGTATAACTAGGTTTTTTTGTATTTTAATTTAAACACTTCAAATTAGCAAGAGAATAATTCGTTACCCTGATGATAAATAAAATTCAATATTTATGTGCACACTCGAGATCTTAAACGAAAATCCAAAAGTATTAAAGCTCGATTGTAAATTGCTAAACGTCCTTGAAACACTCGAGCCGAGGCTTCAGTCACTTTTACAATGATCCGCGGGGGGCGATAAATGCTTTTCGATGCCCCCCCGGCGTCGAAGCTTGCATTCGAAGCCCTTTGATCCAGCTCGTTGAGCTTTTTCTCCGCGTCTCGAAATCCCATCGAAACGCCCGCTTGTGTCATTTGGGGATCCACGCGGAGTTTCCGCTTAATCTGGCTCGAGCATCCAAGCGCACTTGATCTTTTTATATCCAAAGGTAGAGAGATAAAAAGTGAATCGTCTTATCTCTTTACCTTAGACCATTCTTCCGCTTCTCCGTAAGTCTTCAAGCGTTTCAACTCACCTTTTCTGTTCCCCGACAGAACTGATTTCCTCAATTGTTCGCGTAGAAAAGTTCGATTAGAGATGAATAATTTCATAATATTTAATTAATTCTTTCAGTACATTTTAACTTTTACTGTATAATTTCAAAGTATCGTTAGTAAGCGTTAACAATTATTACACGAATAAATAAAAAATTGACAATTTAATTTTCAGGTGTCAAAGAGCCCCCTTCTCTCACCGAACAGCGAATTAACCTCGGCGATCGGTCGAAAACTGTCCCGCGAATGGGGCTCGGGCATCGACATCAGCCGGTCCTCCGAGGCGATCGGCTCGACCTCGACGTTCACCCTCTACCAGGAGCCCGCCCGCCCGAGCGAGGACGTCGGCCCCTCGACGTCGACGGCCCCCGTCGCCAGTCACCGCCGTAAGAAGAGCCAGGGCGACCTCGTGCCCCTGAAGAAGCCCATCCGTCGGGCGCGCAGCCACGAGAACAAGGACACGAGCAAGTTCGGCGAGCCGCCGCCCCGCTTCCCGGCCCAGCCGAGCGTCGGCGGCCAGTCCGTCAACGAGCGCACCAAGAAGCAGCTCGAGTCCGAGCTGAAGGCCATCCTGACGGCGCGGGCCCACCACTTCGAGCTCCATCCCCCTTGACTGGCGAGGTCGCCGAGGGCCCGAGACGACGACGACGATGATGACGACGACGACGACGACGACGACGATTACGTGTAGTCGTCCTCGCCGCGGAGGAGATACGAATAAACCCGAGCATTGTTCTTGACTTATGCGGACTGTGCGTAAAGCCTCTGAGGGGCTCTCTCACAGACGGACACTCGCGTCTAATACGTACACAATCACAGACACACACACATTCGCACACAAGTGGCCAGCAGCGCCACCCTCTTAAAGCAATATCAGATTTCTAGGTCAATTTGTAGGAGAATCTGATAGTTTAAGGTTCGGAGCTTCGCTCCGGTTGTTAGCGGACGCCGAGCGACGAGTAGGATTCGGTTCTTTGGCATTGATGACCGAGGCGTCGGCCGTCGTAGAAAGCCACGGGGAGGCAAGTAGGGTCGGTCCGTTTATTGCGATATTCTAGGATTATTAATCAATCGACTTAAGGCCGATCGAAACGCGGACGAACGGCGGAAAAGTAGAAAAGCAAGAAACCCGCCACTTCTCGTTAGAGGCGTCTCTTTATAGATAGAAACTATCTGATAATAGCGCAGACGACGCGGACGAATAAGATATTTTCTTGCCTGGCATTTTAATCTCTACGCTAAAACCGTCGCCGGGCGCGGTCTCTCTCAAAGATACGGGTCTCCTGGATTTGCCGCGCTTTAACCCGACGAAGTTTCGCTTCTCCTCTTCCGGGGAGGGGGGGAGCACAAGTTTCTCGCTCGGACCACACCTCGACGTCGTCCGCCGAGGATACAGTCAGGAGAACGAGAGAGGCTCGCCGACGGTGTAGAATGACCACTTAAATACTTTAAGCACAATATTGCGCTGATCGGGAGTCGAATCGGGCACGAGGTATTTGAGAGAGGCGAGAGTTTATCGAATTATTGAAAAAAAAAATCGAGTCTCGGCGACTGAGAGACGGATGTAGATTTTTGGCGAAACGTTAGACTGAAAAATTGTGAGATTTATTAAGGAACGGGATTGTCGGAGAGTTTGAGGACTTGATCAGATGCAAATAATAATTCTAACTCGACGATTAAGGAGAGATGATAAATCTAATTATATATTAGCTCGTTGCGCGGTAGACTCGTTGAGAGAGGACGACGTAGGAACGGAAGTCGGCGGATCGCACCTTAACTCTTAAACTTATATATAACGTATATATATATATATATATATAATTTAGTTTCAGCTGACGCTTTAACGCACGAACTTTCGTTTCTATTCGTTCGGTTTTATCGTGCAACGAGCGATAAGTTATTCGAATGCATGGGACTAAAGCACGTATAAAAAGCAAAAAAGAAAAAAAAAAGAAAAAAAATGAAAAAAATATAATACTATTACTTTTAATGAAGATTTATGAGCGAGGCCTTAGAGGAGTAGTCGTATCCGCCCAATACTTTACTCGAACAGTCTTATTACACCTTTATTCCACAAATTGAGCATATTATGTACCAACGTAAGTAGGCACCTAGTAATTTAGTTTCATAGTTTTATCGTTAGAAAGTCTTAAATAATGATTCTTGACGAAGGGGATATTGTATTGTAAGGGGACGAAACGAAGCGCCAGAACAATTTTTCGCAGAATTCCCATCTGCGAACGTGTCGCGTACGGAAGAGCTAACTGAATTGTGCGCTCGAAGTAAAGGCTCGCTTCCGCGAGAGTTCCCATCGCCCGCCGAGACGCGCACTTCAGAACAATGAGCGAACAAGCTTGAAGCGCGCCCAAGCACTTTCGAACGAGTCGCGTGTCGTTTTTTTAACCAGAACTCAAAAGCAGTGAACCGACCGCCGAGTGGCGCGAGAATTTTCGCGGAGCCGAGCCTTTCGAGAGCTTATAGGCGAGTACGACGAGAAAAGAGAGCACGAAGCAAGCAGTTGGCAATTGCATGCGTTCGAATTGCGAATTTGTCGAATTTGAAATTTCAGCCGATACATTGTACATTAAGCTCGACGAAGCCCGCGACTCGTATGTACACTTATTTCCGGGCTCCTCGAGTGCGCGCGCATGCGATTCCTTTTCCAATAAACGGCAACGAGACGGAGAATTAAAAAAAAAAGAAAAAAAAATCACTATAACTCACCTATATTCTTTCACCGCGTTTTTCGCAAACAATGCAACGCGAGCCTTCTCTATCGTACATTAATGATACACAACTTCCTCCGCCGATCTGTCGTTTCTTCTTAATGATAAAGGATTATAAATAATGCGAAATCGGGTAATATAAAAAGAAAGGTTTTAAATTTTATCTTATATTATACTTCTGACGTAGTCGAACGGTAATTTACGAGGATCTATTATTGCAGCAGCTTGAAAATAAAGTGATCAAAATATTTAAAAAAGGAGTATTAAAAAATAAACTTAAATAAAAGAAAAGGTAAAACAAATTCTATAGGGGGCCAGTCAGAGTCTCCTAAGCCTAAAAAAATCAAATATAGACTTGATAAAGTAACGATAGCTATAAAAGTAATAAAGAAAAACATCTTATAAAAAAAGAAGAAAATAAAAAGTTTATTCAAACTACTCGAACCGGCGGGATCTATCTGTGATTTAGTTAAGTGGCCCTCTTCTCCTCTTCTCTTTCCGTGTTCGAAAAGTGAAAGGTATAAAAATACGGAAATAATAATAATAATAAAAAAAAAGAAAAACAACCAAATACTATATACGATAAAACGAAGGAAAATGTGTTTTCGACGATTTCGAAAGTCCCCCCCAAACCCCCCGTGTAAATACGTACTCATCGCCTCCAATAGCGACTCCAATGAAAAAAAAAGTAAGCAAAGGTAAAAATATAACTATGAAGTATATAGCAGAGCCGCTCTGCTGAATCGAAGATTGATCTCCCACAATCTTTGTGCGCCAACAAGAGCCCTATATTGTACCACAGAGAGCTATTAAGAGAGTAAGAAAATGGAAGCGTATAGCGAACGCAAAGGCAAGAACGAGAGATTGGAGCGCCGCGCGTCTATACATATAAGTAATGAATGCACATTGAACTTGCCAATGGTACATTATTTACGTACTCCCATATTTGTCGATACGAGAAACAAATATATATCGTCGTGGACACCGGGAGGCCGAAAGAAAGCTTGAGAGCCTCCCACATCGAACAAAAAGAGAAATTCCGGCCTATCGACGCGCTACATCGCGTCTTCGTTGTACGTTATCCCTCTACTGTTGAATTTCTTTCGCACCTCCGCAATCATTTTGTCAAGTACACTATTCTCGGAGGCCGTTCCGGTCTCTCCTCTTGTCGCTTGCCACAAACGAACGAGCATCGCAGTCTAAATCTTTCGAAATCTTGGAAGCGTAAAGATTCTAAATAACTTTAATCGATGTGCTTTCTTTCTGTTCGTTCGATTCGCGTTGCGTTTACATTTCAAACGAATACTTACTTCCGACGTTTAATTTTTCCGTTGCGCAGAAGAAACTGCCGAAAGCAATCAAAGAATCGTCGACATTGAATATAATTTTGAAAAATTCAGACTGTCCACGATAATCTCCGATAACGAACGAGCGCGAAAGAGTCGTGACAAGGTTGGCTTATTTAAAAACACAGTGTCCCTCGCGACGATAAAGGAACGAATGTACTTGATAAATAATTAATTATATATTTCACGGAAAAAAAAACACACACGCACGATAAAACGTCTAATGTCCGAGACAAGAAGCAAAGCAGCTTGTAGATGCTCAGATGATGATTAAACGCGCCCGAGTACATCCTTTAGGTTTAGATAGGAATCTTCCGTGCACCGAGTAAAATTAAACGACTTCACCGTCTCGCGCGAATATCGACATAAACGATGAATTGCAGGAATAAGGGAGAGAGAGAGAGCTTTCCTGGCTTCCGCAAAACCAGTCGGGTCGATCGAGATAAAACTTTAATTGCTTTTCGAGTACTTGTTTCGTTACTTTTGTGTGAACCTTATTAGATTTAAAAATCTGCATTGCAATTTTCGTTCATGTTTTTGAAATTGGATTTGAACCGCACAAACGTAATGCAATAGTTTTGCGGAAGCCAACTCATTCCCGTCAAGTAAAACATACCATCACGTCACGTCGACATTTGTTCGGTAATGGCAATAAATATAATAACATATTATTCTATCCTCTCTACAAAGCACTGCCGTGATTTGGACTAGATTTTTGTTGCTTTTCGAAATAATTAAAGAATAACGTAGATAAAAATCAACCTGCCATTTTTAGGTAGCGCCGAATAAAATAACATAATAATTGCACCGAGCGAGAAGCATTTTTAAAACTCAGTAGGATTATCACTTTTTAAGCGCGCGATTAAAAAAAAAAACAAAAAAACAAAAAAACAAAAAAATTAAGCGAATTGGTCGAGGACGGGAGAAAAGCCGAATATATTCGTTCGAAAGATTTTTAATCAGTTTACTGGCTGTATCCACAGTGACGAAGAGACTAGCATAATACGATTGTGAGCGTTCAGTGCCAAAAAGAGAAAAAATAAACTCTGCGCAATATACGAAAAAATCTCTGTTGCCAATTTCATTTTCGTTGATGATATGATGTGTGCCAATTTTTATTGTCTAAGCCATTTTTTAAACTTTACATTCTGTGAATTATTGCTGGAAAATTATGGGGTTTTTTAAATTAATACTTATCGTAATAAGTTTGATATGTGCGTCTATTTAATTTATACTACATTTTTAAAAGGAATTTTCCGGTGATAATTGACGTGCGAAAATACGTTCAACAATGCGGTTAATTATACCATTGTATTATTATATTACGTCGATAAGTTTTACAAATTTTAGATTGTGCCAAGTGAGAAAGACATAATGATATTCAAACTTTAACTGCTAATCCACATAGAGTTGTATAGAAGAAAATAGTTATGCGAAACCATTCGCCAAAAATGTATTTCAAGAAAATATTTTGAATTTTTTTTTTTTTCATTATGAACTTTTGTCGTCAGTTTCAGTGATTGAAGTGAGTTGAAAAAAAGTCTCTTGAAGTACATTTTTCAAGAAAATTAGTATTTTTCTTGAGAGTAAATCGTCGTAGTTAACAGATTTTCATTTACAGTACAAAGATTAAATCGTTCAAGGCAGTTAAAACAATTGGATAAATAAAAATACTGTAAAAATAGCATCATCTCAGAATCATAATCATAATTCATAATCGCGAAGGCGTAAAGACTCACAAAAAAAATGCGAGAATAAAGTTAATCGATAAAAAAAAACAGATTCTAAGTGAGATTACAAAGCCGAAGCCGCTCATGGAAAATAGGATAAAATACATATTCGCGAGTTTGAGGAGAATATTGGAGAAATTGACAAAAAAAGCGATGATGGAGAGTGCGTATTGTTCATTGCCATGGTGACTTGTTGGCGTACGTGTTAGGTTAGGTTCCTCGCGACCTACCTCGTCTCTCTTGTTACGCCTACTACTACTATGAACTACACTGTTATTGTTGATGAAAACTCCATATTATTAAGAAATAAATATATTGTCTCAAAGATGCTTTACTCTTTTACTTGCGAATGAAACCGCCGACCTTTTTCCTTTTGTACACTTGTTTAACAGTTCTTTTAAGCTATTCTATTCAAATGCTATAAATTGAATAATGGCTAACTAATGATTCAATATTGGCCAAATATTGGTCGAATATTGGCTGAATAATGGTCGAATAATGGTTGGAAAATCGGGTCAGATACCTCCTCGCACTTCATGTGCTCCGGATACATACTCGGGATTTGTTACTGGATTTCTTTACGTTCGAACGAAATCGACTAGGCAATTTCTAGTATTCTGTATCCGGAGAACATGAAGCTCGAGGAGGGGGCTTGATGTCTTAGTTGCTTGGTCTCTGACGACTGGATAATGACTGAATAATGGGTGAATATTGTTTGAATATTGGCTGAATATCAGTTAAATATTGGCCAAATAATAGTCGAATATTGGCCGAATAATGGACAAATAGTGGCTAAGTAATGGTCGAATATTGGCTGTGTAGCCGCTGGATAATCAGGTCAGACATACCACAAACGACTATCATACCTAACAACCTCCTTGCGCTTTATGTGTTTCAGGTATTGATTATTAAAAAAGATAAAAAGGCAGATTAATTACTTTGAAAACAAATTTGAAATTTAATTGAAAAAAAATAGTCGTGTTGGAATCAAAATAATAATTTTTCAGATATTGCTTTTTAAGTACTACCAATTTATTTAAACAGGATTTACTTTACTAATATCACGACTCTGCAAACAAACTCAGGTACCAAAGTTAAGAGCAGATTCAGTTCACGTTCAAAAACTTTGCTTAGACTGTCCTATATTTCTACGAACTACTAGAAAATTAGATTATTTTGAAAATCCCATGAAACTTTTTTTTGAAGATAATTAACTTTTACCAGAATAAATACTGTGTCTAATTTTGTGCATAAAAAACATTGGTTAAACAATATTAATTTAATTTCATCATAAAATTTATAAGGATAAATTAGAAATTATATTAATTTAATAGATGAATAAAATTTCGATGATTAATGAGTCAAATTTATTATTACGATGTGCAACTTCTGATGGCATGAATTTCCGTCGTTTTCAAGCACAATAATATAATAATTACATGATTTTTCGTGGCATATAAGTTTCTTATTGACTATTTCTTATTACTCATTATAAGTAAAAACCAAGATAAATATTAATTTAATTTCATCATACAGTTTATAAGTAGGATAAATTAGAAATTCTAATTATTTTTATTAATGCAATTATCATTAAAGTGCAAAAACAATGTTCTATGACTTCTATTACGTAGAATACATTTTCTGTTATTCACACTGTTTCGCTTTGCTGTTCCCAAATGAATAAATTAGCATGTAATTTCCTTTTATAGGTGTCCATCCTGGAATGGCTGAATTTATTGACATTGAAATGACTTTTGTTAGGTACTGTTACTGCTATATCTCGAGTCAGTAAATTTGTCGGACTTCATTTGGCACCGATAAGCTGCATTTAATTTTATGACTTACTATAATTGGTTGGAAAAGAACATGCTGCGGTCACATTAAATTATTTAGTGGGATTATTATTACTGCATGTCCTCGTAATTTTTACATAGCAGAAACTAGTAAAATAATTAGGTAATTAATAATGAGTTATTACAAGATAATGTTTTCGGTCACTTCGCGTTTCGTTGATCAAAAAGTAAATTATTTTCAATGTTTTGTAGAGGAAACAATATAATAGTCTACATTATAGCAAAGATATTTTTTATTCCTTTAAAAAATGCACTGAATTTAATTTAAATTTTGCATTTAAAAGTCATGATCCTTGTTAAAATCACGGTGATATATAAACTGTCGGAATTGAATATAGTAACTGAGCAGCAATATACAAATGCGCAATTTTAGTAATGAATGATCAACTATTTCCTTTTAGATTTCCATCTAACGCAAATATAATGAATAAGCGACAATCACATTTATCACGTTTCATATTTTATGAATCAATATATAACTCAAGCAAGTTGTTATAGTTGAACACTCCTAATATGATCCCTTTAAAATACAAAAATGCCTCCGACCCATCCCAGCCATCAGCATATAATTATTAAATTAATTATGCCAGCCCCGCGATCACGCGGACCTTTCCTCCGGGCAATTAATCCGCGGCGGCGATTAATTAAGCGCGCCGATTAGCAGCCGAGGCTTCGCTCGGATCTCCTCTCCGAATCGAAGTCTGAGGCCAATAACTGGGTGCGCGAGGCGGATATTTATCCAAGGCCTGCGCGTGACGGCACGCTTTTTTCATCGCGATGCGCGCGCACTGCGTATAACGGGGGAATCCGTCCGCACTCGCGGTGAAAGTGCAGGCTCAGAATGACTAGTCGAAAAACACCGACGCTGTCGCGCCGCACACCTCGTCGCTCCGCGAGCTCTTCTGTGTCTGCGTGCCGATGCTCTCGTACCCCCCGCATTTTTCTCGTAACTTTCAGACTGGAGGGGCTATTCGCTCGAGATGGAAGGAGTTCTCGCTTCAGACGGCAAAGTTGAGGAGAAGCAAGGGAAATCGGCTTATCTTGGAATGAATACTTCATTTCCAATTAGTCTTGTTAGGGAATTCACCTCTGATTCTTTTAGTTTTCATAGCTAAGCGTGTTAAGTATTTTTGACATAAAAAAATCATGAAAATGAGCTTTTCGAAGTAGTAACAGTTGGTTTATTTTGTTCTTTCAAAGATGAACCTTGATTCCTGGTGTTTGCTGAGACAAGTTTCCTGAATTAGCATATACCTGTATTGAGTTAGTGACATACTAACATAAATCCAGAAGTAAGTAAAATAATTGCTTTTGAAATCTTTTTAATAAACTCAAACGACGAAATTGACAGTTTGTTCAATTACAAGATAAATTCTAAAAGCCCTCTTGTGGTTTTAGTTGTCCAAGCAACAGGAGATTACACATTGAACTTGAATCGCGTACCAGTTACGCGATGTAGTTATATTGTAATCTCGGAATGGAGTGGACGTTGTTGAAAAATTTGAAAGTACATTGTTGTCGCTAGGTGTGAGAAACGTCAAGAGATTAAATTGGGTTATTCTAAATTATCGGGCATACAATGTCATTTTAATTGCTTGCATCGCGAATTATCGCATCTGAATTAATCGCTTCTCCTTTATCCTCTCTTAAGTTTAACTTATTAATTTGCTTTCTCCTAGAGGAAGCATTGTGATAGTAATTTTTGGAGTTGTTTGAAAAAACGGTTATAACTGTATTTTAAGGTGTCAGGAACAAGAATAAATGATTTTTGAAAAATGTCTCTATGGATGT
>UCOL01005649.1:0-11165 GCA_900474335.1 Ormyrus nitidulus | reverse complement strand
AATAATTATATTAGAAGGAGGCAACTTTTTTGTCTCAAGTATCGTTTCATTAAGAACATACGCATGTCCAAAACGTTTATATTTTTGAAGAATACAACCTTTAGTATCAAAAAGATAAAACGATTTAAAGAAATTTGTTAAGATAAATAAAATAGCGGTGTTATCTTCTATCTGGTCATCGAAAATAACAGTGCTTCCTTCAAAACACAGTTCCATAATATTCATCTAAATATAAATAATAATGTATAAAAATTTTTGGGAATAAAGAAAAACAAACATTTATCATACCGTCATTCTAGGTGTTGCATCTAGTTTCGTTGAAAGATTAAAATTGTTTTTAAGATCTTCTTTCCTACCATTTATTAAAATTCTTAAGATAGCTAATAATATTAAAGTACATTTTACGGCTAAATTCATAATGAAGATTTCTTAAGTATAAGCTTATAGGTATACGTATTCTATTTACTACACGTTTCCTGTACAATCCTCCAAGAAATGGTAACTTCAACTGCAGTAAAGTGAACAAGCCATAGAAAAAAAAATACAATTTTTAGTATAGTAACTTTTATAATTTGTTTGGTGTCATTTAATATTTACACAGCCATATAGTACATTTTGACCTTGTAAAATGTTGCTCTCATGCTAATGAAATAATTAAATCTTTAAAAAAATTGTTAATATTTAATTAACATCTAATTGCGTAGGTGATGATATATGTTATTAATATTTTTTTTTATTAAATTAAGCTGTGGAAACCTCATACGAGGTTTATTTAGCTTTATTTTATTGGAATCTTACAATATGATATAATTACAAAAGTTTCAAGAGTAAGTTATAATTTGTCGAATAACAGTGAAGTTTTTTAAATTTACAAGTTACATTCATATGATATTATATGTTATAAAGTTGTATTTTATGAACTGAAAATAAATTAAAAAGTAAAAACTATGATGTTTTAAATAAAGGTATGATTTATGAAAGAAACAGTTCTTCAAAGTAATAATTTTTTTTTCATTTTTCAATTTATTTCCATGTGCAGGGGCTCATTTTACCCTTCAAAGTAATGATTTTTTTTTCATTTTTCAATTTATCTCCATGTGCAGGGGCTCATTTTACTCTTCAAAGTAATGATTTTTTTTTCATTTTATAATTTATTTTCATGTGCAGAGGCTCATTTTACTTATTTACTCTTTAAACAATTATCTAGAAATTCACTATGAAAAAATATTAAAATAATTAATTTGCATAAAATAAACGTCAACTGTTTATAAGTTTTTGGATACTTAAACATTCACAATTGGAGCTTATTCAATTTGCTGGCGATGATATTTTTGAGTTTATAACTTATTTTTTAAATTTATTGATTTTCCTTTGTTTTATAGTCAAAAAAACAATTTTGAATTTTCTTTTTTTTTATTCTTTTCTTATTTTTTTTCTATTTTTTTCTCTCTAATTAAATGATCAATTGCTCTAAAAATTTTTTTGAAAACTTAATATATAAATAGTAATCTGTAAAAATTTCAAGCTAGTTTTTCAACTGGTTTTTGAGTAAAAATTTGAAAACTGAAAAAAAAGGTTGTACCGACTAATTTAAATTAGGAACTAATCCGTTAAAAATTACTCTAAAAAATAAATAGTTATGAAAAAATTTAATTAGAAAGTTTAGAATCAACTACTTTTTTCTAACTTATTGTTCATAATAATTTTCTATTAATTACTTACAAGCATACAGATTTTAGAATGTTATTGATAAAAAATTAATCATTTTTAAGAGACGGAAATAGTATATCATTTTTGAGATTATTTTAAAATATTCTTTGATACTGAATCAACATTCATACTTCCGTAAAGTAAATATCTCATGAGTAAACGCGAAGATAGAAGTATTTTTTAAACAGTATCATAACTGCACACGTTGAAACATAATTATCAGACATTCTCATATTTTCCTCTCAATATTATCGGGGATTCCCCGATTAAAGTGTGTTCCTACTTTTGGTCTTTACTCGACGGAAACTTAAGAAAGTTAAAAGTTCTAGCTACATGTTTTATAATATTTTATTGTAATTGTAGATCAAGAATTCCAATTACGATATATTTATTACATTCATTATAATTTGGACAATCATATGCATCTTTATAAATGTATATAAGCTTTCAAAATTTATTTTACAGTAGTAATTTGTATTAAACTATAATATTATACTAATAATACTAATAAATATAAGTAGTTATTTTTAGAAGAATTTCAAAATAATAATATGATATTCGTTCAAAGTATAATAGTTTAAAATAAAAATTTTGCCTAATACTTTTCAATACGTAACTATTAAATTCATGTTTCATAAAAAATGTAAAAAGTTGATTCAATAAACCTAAACAGTTTTTTATCATTTACAGTTCTTCATGTTATATAGTATTAACATGTTTCTGAATTTTATAAGTTGGCAATACAAGGGGAATCCCTTTTCGTAACCTTCCAATCATATTGAATTAGATAATACTTTCTACCAATCACGTGCTTTACTGAAACAAAGATAAAATTTATCTTCGAAGTTCGAACTCTGATAACCTTTATATACGCTGAAGTTAACAACTTCTGAATTAGAATGTTAATGCGTCATAACCTTAAAAAAAATGTATTTCTTGAAATGTTTCTAAAATATAATACAAAAAGTTCTATAAATCTTCTCATAAAATGATTTTATTTATAATATTTAAATGTTATGCAAGGTTTGTTGTCTTGCAGAAGTACATATAAATTTTTTTTAAATATATATTAACATTTATGCTTTATAAAATTTAAAAAGTATTAATTATTATTGAAAAAACGAAAAACTGTAGAAAACTATATAAAGCTAATACTATTTAAATGATTTAGGTAAATTGATAATAATGAGCACAAATTAATTAATTGATTCACCACGACGTTCCGGCAAACTTTTTTGCCTTTTTCAAGTGGAACTTAAGATATTAACGCAAGTCAAACAATATTTTTCCTCAAAAAATGATTCGTCGATTTTTAACATTTGCTTTATTTAAATTTCACATCTCCATTATCGACTTGTGATATTTGTAAACAAATTTTTCCTTTTTGTCATTTCTTTAAAACATCAATAGTTAAAAACGTCAATAATAATCAATAACTATGTTGATGTTTTAAAGAAATGACAAAAAGGAAAAATTTGTTTACAACTATCACAAGTCGATGATGGAGATGTGAAGTTTAAATAAAGCAAATGTTAAAATATTGACGAATCTATTTTTGAGGAAAAATAGTTCCACTTGAAAAAGGCAAAAAAGTTTGCCGAAACGTCGTGGTGAATAAATAAACCTTGGCTCATATGATACAAAATTATATATAATACTAGTATAAAAATATTATATTTATGTATTGTTAATTCATTTATAAGTTTTACAGGCAATTTAAAGAAGAAACTGTTAACTTCCTGGGATATTAAGAATTTATAAAACTAACTTTATTGAACACAATACAATATATACCAATTGAATCTATTTGTCTATTTCTCTATGATCAATTTTCAAGCGTTGACTTGCTATTTTTTTAATTTTGTAGAGTGTATTTTTGTTACTATAATTGCATTTATTTTTCTTATTTACAATTCATCTTGGTAGGATGCAATGCAATTTCATGTAGCTTATTTAATTTTGTTTTATTTTGTTTACTGTACAATATTGAGATACAGTGGGGAAAAAAGTTATAGAGTTCATCTATCAATTTTTTCTAAATAATATTTTATTTTAATCAGCGTACAGTACATCTAATTACCTTATGAGAATTGCTGAATACGGATAAAGATATCTATCATGTGTTTGATCATTTTTATATAAAAACGAAAAACCTTAGAAACTCTAGATAATTTTTTGCTCGCTTCTTGATCACCTTCAATGTATATCTTATTGATATAATGCAGATAATATTCAATATCCATAGGAAATACATTGCGGTCTTTAGCGCTTGAAAACCCTAAATTAATCAACTTTTATTGACTCATAGGAAAATCTAATATTACGAAATTTAGCCCTGACGAATTTATATAAATGAGAATGCTACAAGATATATCACAGTCTTCAGTAGTAATTTACATTAAGTGCGTCTTACAGGAACATTTCATTTATAAATTTGTGTATATAAGTCGTCAAAACCACGTAAGTTATGCATTTTCATTAATTTAAGATTAATAACAGATAAAACATTAATACTTGGTTGAATGACGATTGTTATCAACCTATATGTATATAGTTTACGTATTTTACGTATTTCGTGATTTTATGTTAAATATTTTTCGTTAAATTGTTACTGAATTTTAATTTTCATAGTTTATTTACAATATAATTTCCTAAACTAATAACAATTCAACTTTCAAAAAATGCATTTTAACAAATTTTTTTAATGGATTCATTGCTTAAGAAAACTATTTAATTACAATGTTGCAGATTTAAACATGGTTTTGCTGCAAAAAAAATTAATATTATTCATAATTGGAATATCCTACGCTGCGACGAATGAATATCAAAATGGGCCTGTGCAATTTCCATTAAACAACATTCAGAATTCAATAGGTGTAGAGTCGAACTCAACTTTCTCGCTCAATTTTCATCAATACTATAAAAGCGATGGTTACGTTCTCAATTTACCAAATTTAAACCTTCAAGTAGCACCAAATCCTTATCCAGGTTTTATAGAGAGTCAAAAAGTGGTAGCTATAAATCTTCGGGAGAATGGAATTTATCGAATAACACCTGGTTCCTTTGATTCAGTGCCGAATATGCAATATTTGGATCTGTCCAAAAACAAGCTTGCATTCTGCAATTTTTTTGACTACGGCAGCTGCCTTCCAAATTTACTAACTTTGGTGATAGAAGAAAATCAGCTTCCTGGGGACAATTTATACCGAGAAATCAGTAAAGGCGGCTATTTTCCACAAGTGCAAACTTTATTTATAAGCAAAAACCATATTCGTAGCTTGAACTTCTCGTTAAAAAAGTCGTTCCCCAATCTAGTATCTCTTTACCTTTCAAACAACGAAATTGACACTTGTGCTTTTCTACGAGACGTTCCTTCAAGTTTATCTCACCTCTACGTAGAACACAATCGGATTTCGAGCTTCAGCAGTGCAATCTTAAGGAACTTACAGACTCTTAGCGCAGACGGCAATGCAATCAGATCCATCTGTTACAAAATGTGCGACGATGTGTCGCTTAAACTTTTGGGTACCTCGAAGCTGGAAGTCTTATCGTTGTCGGAGAACAAGATCACGCGTGTAGAGGCTTGTGCTTTTCGTGACTCTTACAGACTTGTGAGCTTGAACTTGTCGAGCAATGCCATCGAAACGATTTATCCGTCAACCTTCACCTCGCTGCGTGCGCTTTCGCAATTACTTTTGGATAACAACCATTTGACAAGTGTGCCGAATCTCAACGGTAATTGGTACTTGAAGACGCTGTCGTTGCGCAATAATCGGCTGACGGAAATAAGAAGGGAGGCCTTCGCTGGCGTTATTACGCTGCAGCGGTTGCTTCTTGGGGGCAACCGCATTCGGACTATAGAATGTAGCACCTTTGCCAGCCTCACCTGGCTGCAAGAGCTCGATCTTTCGCGCAACGAACTTGAGGTATTGCCCAACGAATGGATGCGTGAATTGACGAATTTGAAATCTCTTGACTTGAGGAGCAACAAATTCACCTACGTCTATCAAATATCCCTTAGTAATTCGATATCTCTCAGCCAGATATATTTGCAAAATAATCAGTTGACCCAAAGTGATAAATATGCAATTCAGAGTTACTGCCCGAATGCACAAGTATATTTAGGCACCTGTAATTTTCGTTGTTATCCAAGGCTAAGGAATGATTATAACCCTGTTGGGAATTGGGAAATTAATACTCATCAAAAATTTAATTTTTCACATCAAATAAAGTATTAACAAAATTAATTGTACATAATCATATAATTAAGTAAATTATAATTATATATATTGATGTATTTTTATTTATTATATTTTAATTATGTATATATAAAAAAGTAATGTAAAATATATTAAGCTGTTTTAATAAAGATGAAATTTCTCCTAGTTTTTGCTTGTTTGTTAATTAATCAAATATTGAGTAAGACATGAACTTTGAATGGAAACTCTAGTTTTTTGTTTACTTTTATATCTCATACGGCTGATATTTTATGTCTGGAGGGTGATATAAATTAAAAATTTCTCAACACTTACATTCATATCATATTTTGATTCTGTCAGTGTAAGTGAATTTGCTGTTAGTATAAATACTTATTCAGCCAGAGATTGAGCAAAGTTTGGCTTCTGCTGTGCTACCTAAATGTTTCTCTTGTATTTTAAGAATTTGATTAAATGAAAATAAAATCTAAATCAATTGTTACAAAGTTTTAAGCTAAGTAATATTAATCATGAGTGTACTACGAGTTTTCCAGCTTATTTTATTATTCTATTATTTTTCTTTGGTGCTTAGTGCGCGAATAAATGTCATTGGATTAAAAAATGAAAATTTAAACCATTGTGATATAGCTTTGAATCTTTCGCATTCAGGGCTTCAGCATCTTGGTGTTAATTTTCTAAATAATAATTGTGTGAGAATTTTAATACTACAGAATAATAGTATCGACAATTTTGAAGAAAAATTTTTTGATAATCAACCATATTTAGAGTATCTTGACTTGTCAAGAAATCGCTTACAATTGAACAAATTTTTTTCTTATGGTGCACGGCTAAACTTAAAAGATCTTATTTTAGATCATAATAATGCATTGGTAGCTGGCTATTATGAAACAGTCATAGAAGATAATCAGAATGATTTAGTAAACGATGAAGAGGAAAATAAGGCAAGCACTCTTAGTGTTCGTTTCGTTTTTCCTGAGTTACGACGTCTTTCTCTACGACATGTTGGTATCAATGATCTGGCACTTGACTGGATAAACTATTTTCCAAAACTGCGTCATCTTGATTTATCAGAAAACTATTTTTCACAAGATACATTGAATTTTCTACTGAAAAACATATCGTCAAGTGTAAGAACTCTTGTTTTAGAAAACGTAGGATTAAGGAGTGTAAGAACTGAAAAATTCAATCATATTGAGGAACTAAATTTGAATCGTAATCGTTTGGAAAGACTCAAAAGTCACAGTTGTTACGAAAGCATGTTATGTCTTGATAATATGGACAATCTAAAAATTTTGTCAGTATCTAACTGTTTTATTACGTACATTGAAGAAAGTGCTTTTAAGAACGTGAAGGATTTGCTGGAATTGGATATTTCAAATAATTTGTTAACGCAAATACCAAAGGAAATGTTTAGCTACGTTCCTTCATTATTGCACCTAAATTTAAGTAATAACAAATTGTATTCTATGCCGAATATAAATGGGCTTTTTAATTTGACAACTTTAGTTATGAATAATATGAAAGGATCAAATATGCTTCGTAATTTAATATCATTACCCTCTTTACCAAACCTAAGGTTTTTGTCAATGCGAAATAATAAATTATCAATTGTAAGTCCAACTTTATTTGTCCATTTACCAAATTTAGAAAAAATTGATCTAAGCAAAAATCAACTTAAATATTTACCATCCTGGGAAACACAAAAATCTCTTCGACAGCTTTATTTAAGCTCAAATAAGTTTGAAAAGTTAGAGGATATTTCAATAAAGGAAGCTAAGTCACTCGAGTTGATAGATCTTAACAATAATTCAATATCGCAAATAAAAGTTGGTTCACTAAGCGATTTACCGAATAATGATGTGATTTTAGAATTATAATATTAATATTTAAGAGACGTCGATTCAGCGCAAGAAAATTCATACACACTCGTACACACGACGGCCGAGCTTTGGGGTCGCTTTTCCTCTTCACCGATTAATAATCGATAAAACGAGAGTCAGGGCAAGGGACAGGTAAGCAAAGAGGCTTGCCTGCGTTCGGTAAGCTGTAGAATTGGCGTTTCTCCCCTCCGAGAGAGGTCGAGTGCAGCAAATAGGCTTATTAATTGTAAGAGTTGACATGTAAGAGGATGCTAGCGACGAGAGCGAGAATAGCGTTTTTGATAAAAATTCTATCTTGTTCCCTAGGATTAATTAAATAAAATTGTTCACTCGCTGAATTTGTACTTTTTTGTATCTTAGTGCGCATTCACTTTGATTTAATATAAATAATTCAAATAATTTATTATTACATAAGCCGGCACTATTGATATTTTTGTAATTTCCGTAAATTTCAATAAAAATACTATTTAAAACATTTAGAAGTATTAAGTAAGTTCAAAAAATGAGGTAATGTATAAAAAAATGTATTCGTTATAACGAAATTTTATTAATTATAAAAAATTCATAGTGAATATACTTTATTCATTTTTATTTTATTTTGACGAGATTGTTTATTTATATATAACTAGTTTTTATAAATGCTGAAAAGGTAGTTTTAACGGACACCAGGCGAACCAGATTCAAATTAGAAATTATTTTATTGCCAACGTTTCGGAAATACTATTCCATTATGTTTCTAGTTTCTATAAAATTAAATTATTTATCGTTGGCTTAAATACTGTTATTTTTTATTGTATAATACATTTTAATTATTTTCGTTTTTTTTTATTTTATGTATTAATTTTTATGTTTATTTAATATTTATGTTTAAAAAGATAGTAATATCAAGAATTGAGATAAAGATATCTTTTAACAGAAAGAGAACAGATAGCAGTTCTCTGAGTTATGTGAGGGTGGCTGTTTATAAGAAGCAGACAGTAACTTTCTGTAGTGCAGTAGGTTTGATATATTCAGAGTTTTAGTTCACAGTAGTGCTTGAGTAAAATTGTGTTAATTACAGAATTTTTAATTATAAACTTTATATTCAATCTTCGAGGCAATAGAAAATATCTTCAGTATGTCTAAAAAAATAGCATTACTGTTATTTGTTCTTTGTTCTCAGACTTTTAGAATTTCAGTCAGTGCAAAAGAGGTACTTGGGAAGCTATTAGAAAGCTATGAAACTGTAGACGCTACCGCTGTGCAAAGTGAAGTGAATCCAACTCAGCATTGCGACATAAGTCTAAATTTTACTAATATGGGCTTCGAGCGTATTACAACCAATTTTGTTTCTAGCCAAAATGTAAAAAATCTAACATTAAGAAATAATGTCATAAGCGTGATAGAGAAAGGTGCTTTTGAAGATTTACCAAATTTAGAATATTTAGATTTATCTGGAAATCGACTAGATTTTGAGAATTTCTTTTCCTTTGGAGGACATGCTAATTTAAAAATCCTCGTGCTGGATAACAATACAGGCCTAAGTTCCTATGATTCTGATCAAGGATATTCATCATACGATTCTAGATCACCATATAATAACTATGGATATACTACAGAAACACCTTACCATCGATTCAGAATTAATCAGCAATACAATTTTCCAGAACTAAGACATCTTTCTTTGCGGAAAACAAACATAAACTTCTTTTCGGCAAATTGGAGTTTCAGTTTTCCAAAACTGAACTATTTAGATATTTCAGCAAACGTCTTCAAAGACTCTACCTCTGATATTTTAAATACATTCCCTACTTCAATAACAAAATTGGTTATGGAAAGTACTGAACTAACAGAAATAAAAAGTCAACAATTGAAAAATTTTGTATATTTAAATTTGAATAAAAATAGTTTTGAAACAGTTACTAGTCGTTTCTGCTACGAGAGAGCGATTTGCTTGCAAGGTTTAAATAAATTGATTGATTTATCGATTTCTCAATGTCATATACAAAAGATTGAAATTGACGCTTTTAAAGATACAATAAATTTAATTTCATTAGATATTTCAGGAAATAGAATCATGGTCATAGAAAATGGAACATTTGATTTCGTTCCCTCTTTAAAAAAGTTAAATTTAAGCAACAATAAATTTATTGAATTGCCTAACTTTTCTGTCTTACAAAATTTAAATACATTAATACTTGACGGTATACAAAATGAGGTATCACCGTACGTATTAACGAATAATTTCCATGATTCTTTTACAAATATGCCAAATCTACAAACTATTTCTTTGCGTAATAATAATTTAAAATATATTTCTCAAGAATTTTTAAATAATTTTCCATCTTTACGAGAAATTAATTTAAGTAATAATAATATCAACTCATTACCGGCGTGGCAATTTCAAAATGTTCTTCGTAAACTTTATTTAAATTTTAATCTAATTTCTAATATAAGTAATCTGTCTCTGAACAATGCAGAATCTTTGGAAATATTAGATCTAAGATACAACATTATACATAATTTCAAAATTGAACCTTTACATTTACTACCTGTCAATGCTACACTTTTTATATAAACATATATGTTTTTATACGTCTATTTGGTTTAAAAATAACTATAAATATGATTTTGATGTATACTGTATAATAAATAAAAGCGTTTTCACAGTTAAATCTTTTGTCAATATTGTAATACGTTATTGTAATATTGTATAATATAATATTTTGTAATTATTATTTAGATATAATAATAAACGAATATTCAAAAAACATTTTATATATTTTATAATGGAATTAACTTTTATAAAATACCTTTATTTGTTACCTGCACATGTTTAATGTAGTCAGTAACAATTTTCATAAAGAAATTGGTGTTTAAAGGATCTGTTGAGGGCAGTAAAGGGTTTTACCGATCTTGCCATTTTTTTACTTTTATATATATTATAGTTACGTATTTTCTTCTAGTTATTGTTACATCAATTTTTGTTTTAAGTAGAGCATAAAAAATTTCATACTTTTAAAGACAACCTAAATTCCACCAGCGTTAAATCAGAAAACGCACACCAGTTCTAAATTCAAATTAAGAAGTCAATTATAAAACCAAAACTACGAAGGACATTAAATTAGTTCCTTTAAGTGAATATACGCACCGTATTAACGGTGGACATATTCTCATTCGATTATTGTTCGATTTTCGTAAGTATTGTTGTAAATATATTGTCATTAGTTATATAAGTAAGATATCAAAAAATAATTGAATGTAATTTAAATGATTAAAATCCTCTCTTAAAAAAGAGATGGCCGAATGTTGTGAAGCCTCTGAAACAGCGACGTGATTGGTTAGCTGATTTTGAATTTTATAGATACAGATAGTAGAC
>UCOL01005648.1:0-11167 GCA_900474335.1 Ormyrus nitidulus | reverse complement strand
ATATATTATAATATAATATAACTTTAATATTTTATAATAATATAATAATATATAGATAATAATAAATAGGGAATATAGTAATATAGAAATAATAGTATAATCCGAACGGACGGACACACGAACTTTAATATAATGTAGATTTTATAGCGGAGGGCGAATTCATCCAATTCTAATAAAATATAATCAGTTTTAATTTTGCACAATTTAACTTTGTATAATTTAATAAAAAATTTTCTATTTTTATAAATGTAATAAATACCAACTCACATGCTTAATTATACTTTATTTTTCAAAAAATTACTCTTAAAATCAGTATTTTGTAAGGAAATTTCAGTTAATACACGTTAGATTTGTATCATTTAATTTTTAAGGTATCATAAAAAAATGTTTAAAGTAAAATCGATTTAATAGAAATGTGTAAAAAATTCTGTTTATTAAATTTTACCAAATTAAGCCATGTTAAATATAAAAATCTTTTTAACGCTGATTAGTTATAAACTATCAGCATGACAAAATACTTGATTACAAATAATTATTTGTTCGTTCGATATGCTAGCATGGATCTAAACCTAGATATGTCATAGCAAATGAGTGGCATTGCACTAAGTGCAATCAATTATCTATTAAATAATCAATAAACCGTTTATTTTCTTCAATACATTATCTTCAGTATTCTTAAGGTCAGTGCATAAAAGAATGTAGTGAAAGCATTTTTTTTACACTAATTTTTAGACTATGTATTTATTTATGAAAATTTTGCTGCCTATACTTCTTATGTATCTCAAAATTATTTTACTTTCGCAAATTGTAACTGTTTCTCTTGCAACTGAAGACAATGTTTTTATCGTAAGTTACTTTAATTATAAAAATGCTCCGTATGTTGTAGGATTTTCGTGTAATGATGATCAAGGTTAAAATATGTTTTATATTCATTTGTTAAAATAAGTCTTTTACTTTATATTACCAACTGTAAATGTTTCTATTTTAGGTGATAAAGATTTAATGAAAAATTTCAGTAATGCGAACATTTTTTCCTCTTTAGATAAGTTACATGTAAATTTCACTATTAAGCCGTTTTTATATACATTATACCACAAATTAGGAATTTTTTTGGACATACGATGTTACGATACTGCAGAAAGTATATCATTATTAAATAAAGTAAGTTAAGTCATAAGCTAAGTTTACTACATTATCAAATAATTTTAGTTATTACACGACAATTAAATATTTATTTCGGTATTCTATGCCTTTTATAATATGAATTCTATTCTTTCATTTACTTTAATATAATGTTCTAATACCCTAGTAGAAAATAAAGCAGTCCTGCTGGTTAAAATATTAAGCACTAGTTGATTTTTTAAGCGAATTATTAGATTCTAATATCTGGCTAAGCACCTGCCAGTGAGTAGGCGAGTCTAGACGGGGAGAGATGTTTATTTGAGCATACATAAAATGTTGTGCTTAGCGGTCACGCAAGACAGTATTGGGTTAATACTGAAGGCTAAAGTTAACCTTTGTAGGTTACCACGAAACAGATACATTAAAATTAATCATAACCATTGATGGTTTTTCGCCATTTAAATTAAACAGAGTAACTTTATAAATAGCTTATATCAAATAGAACTTATATACAAATACATAAATGCTAAAAGAAGGATGCCCATACCTCAAGTGAAACTGTCCCCGCTGACAAAACGCTGTTAAAACGCTAAAAAATGTACAAAACATTATCAGTCATTTAGAGCCTTTAAAGATCTTTATTTTCAACAAAAAACTTATGTGGGGAAATGCAGGAAAAAGAATTGTACGGCTTTGAATTTTCAATAATGACGTGGAGAATATATCTATAGACAAGGCTTTCAATAGTCCGGGGGCCGCTTGCCATTAATACATGGGCATCCTTCTTTAAAATGTTTATATAATATTTTTGAGTAATTATAAGACTAGAAAAGGGATTGCCTGTAGAAGAAAAAGATTTAACTTCCGGGATGAGGGATGTTCCTATAAATAATTTTTCAAACTATTTTTTTAAATATTAGTCACTTATTTACTAATTTATGAATTTATTAATTTATTCAATTTATTTATTATTAATTTCTTCCTTTATTTATTAATTTATTTAAAATTATATTAATTTGTGCTAGGTACATTTGATTAGGTGGCTTATTCTCTTGTACGTTTATCAGTTGAGATTTTCAAATATCTTATTTTGTTAAACATTGCATAGGCTGTAGGTTTTTTAGTTGTAAGTCTTTAACTTTTTCATATATTATATTGTTATTATTAGATTTATTATTTTATTATTTTGTTTTATTTGTAATTACGGCATCCGATTGCGCTGGGGGTTCTCTCCCTTGTTATATTATTTTGTTTTGGAAAATCTTTGTCCATTTGTAATTATCGGGCTTATTGCTCGTTTGATTAATAAAATAAATAAATAAAATAAATACAATTGGCCACTAAATAGAAAGCCATTTTCTGATTCAAAAACGTGACTAAAATTAGCAATTATTTGCTAAAAACTGCTTAAGATTTCTACTAGGGTTCTTAAAGATAAAAGTTATTATTAACATTCAATTGTTTAATTTAAAAATTTTTAACAAATTGCTTTAAGTTTCGATGAAATATCATTAGAAAAGCAATTAAGTGTTTTATATTCAGGCCACGAAGGCTAGACTTTATGGTGAGCAGTATTACTGGCTAATTTTGGGAAAAAATTTAAAAGAAACTACAAAATTGTTAAACGATACGGAATATAGTATATCAACTGACCTTGTCGTCGCTATCACTGAGGGTAGACAGTACGTCATGTATGACGTATACAATCGCTGCAAGTATAGAGGAGGACTTTTGAATGTAACATATCTGGGTAGTTGGACTAACGCTGGAAGTTTTAACATAACATTAAGCCAGACCAAATTTACAAGAAGATCCAATTTTCACGGCATGAATTTGCGTATGGCAGGACTTGTAAGTTTCAATATAGAATAAACGAAGTTTCAAAATCAAATAAAACAAATGGAAAAATTGTAGGTAACGAATCGTCCAAACGACGTGCCTTTGGAGGATTATCTTCAAGATTACAGTTCAAAGCAAAATGATAGTATGGCGAAGTTTACGTACGCAATTTGGCTTCATTTAGCTGATTTATTTAATTTCACGTTAGTATAATAAATATTTCATAGAATTGATAAATTATGGTTTTCTGAACTTAATTTTGTAAAAATTGATTGGAACAATTAAATTGTTCAGCTACTGTTCTGGTTTTCTAATGCAATCTTTTTCTTTTCATTTCAATGAATTTCTTAGCTTATACGATTTTCTATATTTTTAGTATCGAAGCGAAAGAATTAACAGTTTGGAAACCAACTAATAGAAATGGACCAATGATTAAAATGCTTCTTGAAAGATCAGCAGAATTAGGTGGCAGTACAGGTATTCCTACTCCAGAACGTCTCTCTATAATTACGCCAATCCCAGCATGGCCTCTTCGGTAAAGATTTTATAGATATTATAAAATTATTTTTCTGTTTAAAATTTTGAAATCGTGCATTTTCGTATCCTTCAAATAAAATACATATTTTAACTGTATATTTTAATAACTTCTATAAAGAAAAACAATAATCTTCCAGGACATGTTTTATGTTTCGTACTACACAATCTAAACACATTAAAGTTAACCATTTTCTAAGACCGTTAGCTGCGGCCACTTGGTACTTGACAGTTGTACTTATTATTACGGCCATGTTGGTATTTGCTTGGGTTTTGGTAGCAGAACATATAAGTGACAAATTTGAACGATACTCTGCAGCTTTTTTATTCACAATCGGAAGCGTGTGTCAACAAGGTAATCTAAAATTACAGTTTAATGGTATGGTTTTAATATACAATAGGCATATTTTATCTTGGAATGTTTACTTCAGGTTCAGATCTTCAAATTACACATGTTTCTAGTCGAATAGCATTTTTGCAGACTATGCTTTTTAGTTTACTGATTTATAATTATTATTCAGCTAGCGTTGTATCAGCACGTCTAAGTGAACCATTGGAAAAAATCAATGATTCTTTAAATGAACTTGCAAAAACTAGTTTAAAATTTGGAGCAGAACCAAGTTTGTACTTTAATTTTTTCATTAAGGTACATATTTTCATTATATAGATTTATAACGATTTAGTAGACTTAATTTAAAAAATTCAAAAGTTTAATACGTTTGTTTAGAGATCTGACTGGGAGGCGCAACAATTTTATTACAAGCGATGGGTCAAAGTACCTGAAAATGAAAAATTCATGTCTGCTTCAGTGGGTATAAGGCGGATTCTCCAAGGTGACTTTGCTTATCATATAGACGTTAATGTCGCTTACCCAGTGATCGAAAGATTATTTGACAATCAGCAGATTTGCCAATTGACAATGGTGTATTTGGTACGACCAACTGACTCATCCATATTTATGGCTTCAAATGGTTCATTTGTTGAATTAGTTAAAGTCGGGTACGAACATGATTAATTTTTTCTTTATATTTGCTTTAACGAATAAATAATGATTTTAGTTTATTTTAGAGTGGCCAAAATTAGAGAAACTGGTCTTCGAATGAGATTAGTGAAACGATGGGCTGCACGAACACCAGAATGTAGAAATGATATACTCGTAATAGATCCTGTTAGCATATACGAAGCTGCTCCTGCATTTTTATTACTAGCTTTTGGTGTAATTTTAGGTATTACGATTTGCAGTATTGAAAGGATATTGTATTGTAAAAAGCATCACGATCATGGAATAAAACGAAAGATGAGGCACATCTGCTCAAAAATTTGTACTTTTAAAAGAAAAAAATAAATTATAAAAAGTTTCTTTATTTTTTAATTTTTTTAAATTATTGTTTTTATAGTTAGTTCTTTTTATTATTTCATTTTTTGACTTAAGGCTCAATAAAATCGATTATTTATTTACGCAAGAAAAACCTAAAACATGAAAATTTGGATTTTCGGAATCTAGAATTTTGGGATTTGTAACTTCATATAACATGTATCAAATTTATTTTTGCAAAAGATATCTTAAGTTTTAATATCTTATAATTTAATCACTTTTACGATACAGTTTTAAAGGAGTTATTTATATTTATTCCTAATTCTATAAACTCGAGCGTGTTCGATAATCTCGACAAACAATATTCGAGAGAATCTCGAAGAGGATTTTTATAATAAAGGTACGTATTGAACAAGTTTGTTATAAAAACTCTCGAAATATCAAATCAAGTACAAGTAAAACAACAGTGCAGTAAATTGCATTCGAACTGTATTCTCCATTGAAATGACAAGTATACTTGAGAAACTCAGTTGTCGCAAAGGCGAAAAGTTTACTTAGCTAAGAAGAAATCGAGCGAGCATCAAAGCTGATCGATAAGTTGGCAAAGTGTGGGTATCTACCCTCCTCTTTCTTCCACGCGATAACTTTAACGCATCTATATTCTCTCTACTATTTCTTCTGGCTGCTTCGTACCCCTTTCCTCCCCTCACTTTTTTCGTGCTTCGCGAAAGATTCTCCATTCTCTTTGTTGTCTTCGACGGCAATTTTTCTTACTCGTTATTTCTAAAGCTGATTTTGCATCCATTTTTTTTAAAGAAATGGCTAATTTTATATTTATCAATTCTTTTTAAAGAACTATTTTTTTGAAGGCCACAAAGAACGATACATAAAAGTATATGATTTTTACTCTCAATTTAATATATTTTAATTAAAAGAATAAGTACTTTATTTAAAAAATCGATTTAATGTGTTCGGTACAAAATAGTACTTTTTGACACGGATGTGGAAGTTGATTATTTCACGAACGCAATAAATTTTTGTTATCAATATAGAGAATCGATTAAAAAATATTGTGTAATACAAAACTGAACTCATTGGCGAAAATTAATTTTAACGCTGATCGCCCTAGTATGAAAAGGCTAATTTGAGGAAGGACTTAACTGGAGTAACGGTGCACCTTGCGGACCAACATTGCCTGGCGCTTCGTCGAGCGAAAGATACGCGGATAGCGCAGGAGGTCCAGATAGAGAAGCAAGTGGACCATGCGCAGTACGGGAGACAAGGACGAGGATGGGGCGACGAAATGCGCGTCGAGGATTTAACGCTCGGGAGACGCCGAGAGAGACCTGAAAACCGAGCGAACTGTCGTGTGTACCCTGTGCGTATATGCATGTACGTTTGCGGGCGAAGCCCGTGTTAAATCACGAATATTTGCATATCTACCGGGTGCGCTTCAGACTGCCAAGTACTGAGAATCCCTCTCTCTCTCTCCATCTCTCTCTCTCCCTATCCCTGTATTGCTATCTTATACCGTTTAAACGTACATGCAAGTACAGCGAGACCGACCGAAAGAGATAAGCGCCCAAGAGAAATAGAGAAATCGAGTGTAGATGGGAAAGACAGACGTGCGCCACTACTTCTGGGACGGTGCCGAATGGATAGGGAAATGCACCGGATCGCGGGGATTGGAACGTCAGCGAGTTTAAAAATAAGAAGGAGAAATTGCGTTTTATTTGGAGGACTAGTTGAAAATTACAGCTGAATGAATTTGAAATGCATACGAAGTAATTGCTGATGTAGATTAAAGTCAATAAAGGATCCTTCAGAGGTTATGATTATCAATTCTGCTTGTTTGTTACACAAAACTCCGACGCTTTGAGTGGCACTAATGAAGTAAACACTGTTTGAAATTGGCAA
Organism: Ormyrus nitidulus; assembly: GCA_900474335.1. Classification (NCBI taxonomy): domain Eukaryota; kingdom Metazoa; phylum Arthropoda; class Insecta; order Hymenoptera; family Ormyridae; genus Ormyrus; species Ormyrus nitidulus. The sequence goes on along the minus strand of UCOL01005648.1, from coordinate 4,440 downwards.
GAAAACTTACATATTTTTTTAGTTTTAGTGTGCAATATTATTGTTACGGAATTCGTTATTTTTAAAAATAGTATTTATCGAAATTTTCAAGATTTAAATATTCTGTAAGTAAATAATCTTAAATTTAATAATAATCATCATCCGTAAACACGTGATAAAATATACTATCTATACTTTCAAAAAAAGATAATTTTTCCTTATACACTAATAATCTTTATATGTAACACTCATAAGCCTTTTTGCAAGAAAAATTTTTCTTATAATTTGCTATTATTTTATTAGAAATTTTTACTAATAATTTAACCAATCTTAACCTTCAGAGACCCGGTATAAACATTTCAAAAATATTAATCGGTAACCTAAAAAACGGGATCACGAAAATTTATGTATTTAAATTAAAATTTGTTTTGTAGAAAGAAAAAAGAATATAGAAAAAGTGAAATTTTTATTTTTACCACTAAATTTTATTTAAAATTTGAACTTTTCTACTTACTCTATCGAATTCCACTTTTCTATTTTATTTTTCTAATCCTGGCACCATACTTTACAAAAGCTTAAATATTAGCAATGATTTATACATTTACCTATATTTCCTTATTGGAGATGGTTCCGTCGATACTACTCTTGCTAATTACTCAAAAAAAATCGCTCATTTTGTCATGGTTGTACACCGGACGTTAGTGGATGAATGGTAAACATTGCATAAACTTATTTCATTGAAATACTTATTATTTTTGTTACTAAAATATTTAAAAATTAGAATATTTAAAAAAATTCAATTTTTTATAAAACGTGCAATGGGAGCCTGATTTTTAATTTAATTGCGCAATTAACCCATATCTTTCCAAGATGCCATTTCCACGTCGATTTGTTTTCGGCTCAAAAAACTTAAATAACATGAAAAGTAAAAACGAAAAATGTTATCTTACATCTTAAATTAAAATTTAAAATTAAATTTACTCCAACTTTGTGCGGCTATATCGAATTTTCTGTTAAAAATTGAACATTTCTACGCAAGACAGCATTTCTCGTTTTTAATTTTCAGGTTACTTGCTAAGTTTTCTGAGTCAAAAACAAATCGACATGGAAATGGAGCCTTGAGAAGATTAAAGAATTTGTGGACCAAAAAATAGTTTAAAGGATACAAAATAATTTTAAAATCTTACAATAATTTATTGAAATTTCTCTAATTCAAAATATTGGAACAATAATCAAATAATAAACAGATTCCAGAAATTAGTTATGCAAAGAAAAGTTGTATCAGCAATAACGAATCTTAACTTAAATAAAATACAAGAATGATTTAAAAGGAAGGTTATTCCTGAACAACTAATTTAAAGTTTCCTTGTCAAAGTATTTTAAGTAGGTACTAGTGCGGAATCGCGAGCGACCGAGAGTTGTGTCATAATTAATAAGTCAAGTATAGTATGAATAGCTTGACTGAATTTTACTTTTAATTGAGATGTTTTAATTATATCTTTAATAGCTTCCGTTAATAAACCTCGTTTTAAATAATTTAAATTAAAAAACTCTGCGCGCTACTTTTTACTTACATATGTGTATATATATATATTTATACAGCTAGCACATTATATTATTTATATTATTATATTATAAAACAATAGGCAATAATCAATATTCTTTATACAGGTCATAATCTAAAACTCCGTACTCGCGCTTCTCTTGTCTCTCTATTTCAACTTCGATAATAAGCGGCGTAAGGTAACAAACATTTATATCATCTTCGTAGTGTATCCATTCATTTGGGGGAAGGTAAACTTTCAAAGCATCCAGTTGAATCGCTCTCATTATTCTAAACGTTTAAAATGTTTAAAATAAATCGGATTATTTATAAATGAAAATAAAATAGAATAAGTAAAACAAAACAAAATAAATTTTCTAAACAATTTTAAATAAATAAAATAAGACTAAAAATTATTAACTTAAGTAGAAGACTGATTTAATAACTACTTAAAAATTCGTTTGTGATGACTGAAAATATTTAATATATATCATAATCGTAAATAATGCAGTAACTAAAGAACGCTTACCTGAAAGTTCGCGCATCGTAAACATCTCGTGGTAATCGGTTAAGAGCTTCTATGACTGCTGGTAAATCATCGTTGATCAAATCCTCCGTATAAAGGCCGAATTTGTAATGAGTCATTAGAGTTTCACGCATGTAACGTCTTGCATCAAAATTCTTGCCGGCGCTTTTGACTTGTGAATACCATTTTCGAGTATCTGGCAATATCAGATTCTTTGGAACTTGTAATTTGGTCTTTGCAAGTTCCGAAAACTTTTTTAAATTTTTCAACACTATTTCCGATGCTCTTGCAGTAGACGACATTTTTGCAAATAAAAATTCTGGGTCTTTATCTTTTTGGGTTAAGACGTGCGAATAAAGGTTATAACGAGTAAGTTTAAAGCGCCTACGTTCATTACGCAGAGGACTGCTGATTCGGAAGTGTCTTCACGCTGCATGGTAACGAGTTGAAAAAGAAAGCAATTTTTGCGGTGAACCGTCGAACTCATGATGTGAGATTAATTACGCGAAAATGTGAATTTGAAATACAGCCAGAAGTGATAAATTTCCTTTTTCTTCAAAAATCATGATGCAGGTTCTTTTTACGTTAATTAAGTACTTTAAATGTAACTGTACACCTTTGGATTGTTATATTCAAACACTGGTGTTGATGTAAATCTTGTATGAGGACGATTCTTTTATTGAAGTACCTTTTTAACAAAACAAATTTTTTCAGTTTTTTAATGAGATATATTAAAATTAAAGATAACATTGTTCACTGAAAATAATGTCGATCGTTCATTACTCTTAATTAACTATCACACTTTAATGCATAAAAACAAGATTTAGAGTTAGTTTTACCAAAGGTTTGTAATAATTTCGAAAATTATATATAAACAATGAAATAATGAAATTTAAATTGTGAAAAATGTAATGCCTTTTTCAATTAAAACAGGAATTGCTTTATCAGAGAGATGAAGCTTTTTTCAACTATGATAGTATTATTCAATTTTTGTAGCCTCGTACATGTACAGATTAATATTAGCCAAACATAAAAGAGCTTGTTTAAAGCTATTAAAAAAATATTTTAATTTCTTTACATTAACCTAAAATCTCTCAATAACAACAATCAATTATTTTATTTTTATCATACTAAATTAATAGTTAAGTTATTAAATATATAACATTATTTCATAGCAATATTAATTTATAATTTTCATTGAACTTACGCATATAATATAAAAAAAAATATATTAGTACTATAGCGCTAAAGTAAAAGCAGTATTTTTGTATTAGGAATTGTTGTGCCTAGCTTCAATAATAAGGTTTTAAATTGCTCAAAAATCACGTAAGTAAAATTGCACTTATCGCCGTGAGAGAAACATAAATTGCCAATATCAAGCAATGAGGCGTATATAAAATCTTATGCTCTTTCAGCGTTCTCTTGGTAGTAAAAAAAGGAGCGGAAAAATGCGAGGTTGCTCTAGAAAAGGGATTTTCACCAAGTGCCTAGATCACGTCGTGCGATTAATGGACTCTTTTCCTTTCCTTCGATTTTTCTTTGTCTCAACTTCTCGCTCCCCTTTTCTCTTAATTTATTTCTTCTCCTTTTATATTTTTTATTTTCTGATAGTAATATTATACACTTGTTACTGTTTTATAGTTCAAATTTTTGTAATTTTACACGTTTATTTAATTCACTAACAAATTCTTTATATTGTATGAAATAAACTAATTCATTTTTGTTTTTTAGAATTATTGAATTCTTTTCATTTTTAAAAATATTCTGAATGATACATACATATTTTGTAATGTCTAGACACAATCTTAAAAAATTATTCGATCAAATCCATATAAATATATATAATTAATAAAATATTTCAAAACTTTATTTGATATACGGCATGATATTTTAAAAGTATATCTGAGAAATCTTTGACATTTTATTTATTCGCTTCTTCTAGTTTCCATTTTTTTAAGGTAATTCTATACATTCGACTATTAACGACAAGAATGAGATAAAACTTTACACAATGGTAGATTAGTATATAAAAACGGTACAGTTCAAATTTTACACAGATTAAATGCTTCTGAAGCGAGAAATTAATGTTTCAATTTTTGTGATTTAACACAGGCTCTTATGCGAAATGGGATTTTTTTGCTCTTCAAATTATGATATTTCAGCAATTGACGACAAGATTTGAATGAAATTTTCAAATCTAGTAGAAAAATCTTCAACGATTATTTACCTTTTTTCAAAATATGCATTAAATGCCTGTGAGATTAGCAATAAATTAATAAATAATAAAATTATACGTAAAAATTGAGCAGAGAATGACTACTAGGTAGAGTTGACAACGTCGCATTATACGAAGGTTATGATTGTCGCGCAATCTATTCAAAATGTTCTATGA
>UCOL01005647.1:0-11170 GCA_900474335.1 Ormyrus nitidulus | reverse complement strand
GGGGGGGGGGGGGGGGAGAAACTGTGTTCAGGGTTGTAACGCCGGGCTCCTCGGTGGTTTCGTTGGAAGTTTTTTTCGGCGAGATCGCCGGGGGCCGGGAGTATAATTATGAGAATAGTTTTTTGAGTAAGATACGAGCAGTCAATTACGGACGAACCTCGCCTATTTGAATTCGGTGACTTTGGTTGCTTCATTTGATCGGGAATCGGAGCCCGTATACGTTTTTTAATGCGCGTTTTAGTCTAAGTAATTTATAATTTATAAGTATAATTTATACGCGCATTTCGATCATTTGACTAATTTCAATCAGAAGCTCGTTTCAAGAATTTCCGTGAAGGTGTAAAAAACGGCCTGTTCGCCGACGTTGCTAAGTCCAAGAAAACGGATTACCGCGAATGTAGGCGAAGGGAAAATGCCTCGAGGCAGGCAGCGGCTCCGATTTGCTCGACCGGCGAGAGAAAGTCTTTTCGAGCGATTAGGAAGACATTCAAATAAGCGATGCTCAACTGTACACTTCGCGGTGCGGCGACGCTTTTGCATTACCATTTTTTCTCGGCCTCGTGAACGAACTTGTTCCAGCAGTTGTAAAGACTTTTCGAGCGTTGTATTTTTACACTTTTACACGGAGGGTATTTTTGCACAATTGGATTGAACATTCTTACGTTGGTGGAATTTAAACTCAAAACTATACGAACGGCCTAAAATTAAAAAAAAAAAAATGATAAATCCGTGTTTAAAGCAATTATACAAGCGATGCCAAAATGAAAAAGCGCATATTGAAGTTTAGAGCAACTTTCGTTCAGAGGCGCATATAATTATTATACTTCTCCAAGCGAATCTTGGATTCACAGTCATGTAAATAGTAGGCACACCGACGTATATATTAGTAACATGTAGAATCACCGATTTTTAGAAGTAATCTTATGAAGTGACGAAACATCTCGAGCAGGCAAATTGGGCGATTTTCGATTTCGAAATGAAATAGTGTTCGTGTAAATATAGTCGAATCCTCCTTTACTTTGCAATAGTCTCTGTATATCCATAACACCTCTCTACTATTCATCTGTTATCTCTAATTTATTAAACGTAAGCTGCATTCATACACGCATAGACAACTGTATTCTGTACTTAATTTTAACGATAAGTTGTACATATATTGACGATTTTATTATTGTTACGTACACGGAATTTTTTAATTGCATCGCAAGTTCGACATCTACTGTCCACTCAACGGCGATAATTGTTTCTCTCATTCGTTTTGAAGTCGAAAATGACTCGATGGTGTAACAATAGACAATTATTTTTATAGGTTTCATTTCCGCTCTAGAATTGCTCAGGGTTTCGAAGGTCTGAAAGTTACTGTGAATTGATGATGGCGGTCGTCCGCATAAATTCGCTTTCGTTTTCTTCGGCTTCAAGAGGAAAATCTTTTTCAAGTGTCTTTCGAGAAAACGAAGGCGGAAACGTTTGACCGACAAGCAGCGGCGAGTCTCTAGACAGCTATATATATATATTATACAGTTTATTATAAAGTAGATGAGACGCGCGTTTTTAGATTAACGAGTACTTATTGTATAACGTAAGATTTAATTATCGCTCGATAACAAAATATATCCCGCAGTATTTAATACAGAATCAAGCAGATACACATTGCATACAGCATATAACATAACTACATCGTACGAGAGAAGAGTGACGAGGGAGGAAGGTTTTTTAGTTACTCGAAACGAGTCGACCTAAAAATCAAATGCGCCCATTTTATTATCCAAAAAGGCAAGACGAAACGACGGTATAAAGGCGAGGCGCGCGAGGAACATTTTTTTATATGAATTATTTATGAATTGTATGCAATTGACGGCATAACTCGCGTTGTGCGCGTGCGAAGAGTTACAAATTGCGTGTTTATATATACGTTCGACGATCTAATGTGTCCACTTTATCGTGACATAATTAATTATGTAAAATTCATTTGTAATTTGCGAGGAAAGGCAGTGTTCCGTTTTTTTTTCTTTTCCTTTCCTGTTTCTTGTCGTATTGTATAATTTAGGGTTTAAGCGAGAGCGAGAGATGAGAGATGGGCAAAGTTTATTGTTAAGCGATAAGAGAACGAGAGTAATAAGATGCATTATTTATTATTCATTTCAAGTAATTTATTATGTAACGTTTAGAGAGATGCGACGTGTACTATGCGTTTACGTGCGTATGAATTGTATATAATGAAAATAAAATATTCTTACAAAGAATAAATATGAACGCTGTTTGCTTTTAATCTTTCATGTTTTTAATTTACTTCTTTATCATTATCTTCAACAATCTAAAGCGATTAATGATTTTTAATTACTTCATATACGTAAAATGGAAAGTTTTGATTTGACAAGTACTTAATTTATCACATATCTATACAACATATTAGTTTTCTAATTTTAGTTTTGAAATAATAATAAAACTAAAACATAAAATAAGAATTTCTGCTAATTGGCTAAGTGGCTTCTCTATATATTGCACATCAGATAATACAATAAAGATTCGAAAAAAAATATTAAATATATACTAAAATTTTAGAAACATTTTTATCGAATTAATTAAAGAATTAAAAAAAATTATATATAAAATATTGCAAGGATATAATGAAAACACAAATTTGAATTTGATATATATGTATTTTTTTTAAATCTTTGAAACATTTTTTAACATTTGATTATTTAAAAAAGTGGATTCAGTAATGAAATTAAAAAATTTTGTATAGGATAATAATACAGTTGAAATTTGACAAAACCGTTATAAATAAACGGATCAGAAACATTTTTAACATTTTCCATAAAAATCAGAAATTTTTTAAATAGTACTTAAATAATTGCAATTTTTTTTACAAAATCTTAAAATTAAAAAAAATTAAAAATTTTAATTTCAGAAGCTGAAATTACTGTACAATAACAAAGCTGCAGTTTTTAAAATTAAATTTCGCTTGCAATTAACGCCAGAAAAAATATTTTCAATTGCATCATTTAGAGTATTTATAACAAACTTTCATTTCCCTGCCCTTTTAGCTAAAAAATATACACATAGCATTAAAATTAGAATTTCTTAATTAGAAGAGTAACTTTGATTTATTGCAATTATATGATACTTTGCATATTGCAAATTCGCATTGCAAAAATATGCGGGATCAATGAGGACGTAAATATTGTTTTTTTAAATTCATTAGATGCTACGCGAAATCACTACCTATAAAAAATATTTATAATTTGAAGAAACACCTTCGATAAAAAATATACATGAAATTTCTTCTCTTGATTTTGAGGAATCGATATTTATATAAAATTTTCTTAAAACTACTAGACTTCTTATGTATTAAGGGACGTAAGCTTCATGATTTCTTCTAGTTCTTCCTTTTTTCTTCATATATACAGGCATACGTTAAGTACATTATAGAGTATGTATCTATTAACTTTTGTAGACTCTCTTGTGAAAAATTTATAATAAATCTTATAACAAAACACTTTTAACATCGTATTCATAGTTTTCATTATACATTTTTGACATTTTTGACTTTTGTTTTCTGTCCGTTATATATTTTTTTAGTGTACTCTACAATTGTGAATTACATGTTTCATTTTACTGTGCGTAAACATTAAACGTTAAATCCTCAGAAAGTTTATACAATCTTTAGAAATCACAAAATTGATACGAGGATAGATCAAAGACCTTACCTTCATCTATCTAGAAAAGTCTTAATACATTTTGGTATTGAAAATGTAATTATGCATATAAATATGAGATTTACACACTGAGATAAAAAGGCGTTATAGTTATAAATTCTCTTTTTGTAGAAGAAAATAAATGTCTTGTCATAACGATAACGAAAAAGTTAAATAAAATTTTTAATTGAACTTGAACACATGGAATTTTTTCCCTCTTTGTTAACGTTAAAATAAAATCTTCATTTTAATATTGTAACAAAAATGATAATTATCATTTTTTTGTCAAATGTAAAAACTGCATTTAGATTTTAATAAGAGAATTGATTCAAAAGCAATTCTCAAACTTCTCTAATGTGATTAACATTTATGCACCGCCGTCTTTTTCTCTCTTGATGCAATGAATTATTATAGATCTATATATAAATATAATATATTAGTATAAACGAAAAAGATGAGATTCGATGTACGGTCGCTGCCGGTAAAAATATCATTGAATCAACGTTGCCGCATTTTTCATCACTATAAAATTCACTTTTTGCGAAAGATGCTAGGCATACTTGGAGAGCTTGTTTTTTGTTGGAACATCTTGCTCATTCGTTGTCGCATATCTTCAACACCTTGGCCAACATTTACTGATGCCATCGATAGCGACAGTCCACTGCCTACAGATGAAGATCTATAAAATATAAAAATAATATTGTAAAAATTTTGTTCATCGGTTCTCAAAGTATATACATATATAAATAAATTTTATATAAAATTTTATCTAACAAAAATAATATTTTTTAAATATACCTATCCATTTGTTTAGGTAAATCTTTCTTTGATTCTATTTCTCGTAGAAGGCAACGAACTGCTTCTTTCTGTTGAGGCACTACTTGATTTACGAGACTATCAAGGTATTTTAATCCAGGCAAAATAGCACCCATGATGCACTGATTACTCAACGTGCAGTAAACTATCACCGAGTAAGCCTCTATAAGGGCATTGGTTAACTCGACATTTCTATTCTGTTGAAGAGCTGAAGCTGTTATTCCTGTTAACTGAGTAGCAATAACTAGAACAAAAGACATTCATTTAATTCTGAAACAAAACATTTCTTTTTTTATTGTAAAAGATTTAAATATTTACCGTCTTCGACATAATTCTGAGGGCAGTAAGGAGCTACGGAAGCTAAAGTTAAAACCAATGAGACAGCAAGGGCGGGAGGAACTCCTTGAGGATCACGAACAATGGTTTCCAATGTTAAACGTGCTTTATCTTTTGCTTCTCTTGCATCACTTTCCGTAACAAATTTACCTAGGACTTGCACTGCAGCTGATTTGACGGCTCTATAATAATTCATTTTTTTTTTAATGTTAAACTTACCATTAATAAAAGGTAAAAATTGAGTTAAAAACGATCTAGAAAATAAACTCACAAATCTGTATCACTGGCAAGTGTTACTATTGCTGGAGCTATTCTCACGTCGACTAATTTATCTGAAACCTTAGAAATAATCGAGCTAAACATGGATGCAGTCGCACATTTAACTCTTGCGTTCGAATGAACAACACCTATAATTAACAGAATTAATTAATTTATAATTTCAATATACCGAGAGTATTTGTAAGTTAAATTTTAATCAGCATCCTACCGTCCCACAATCCTGAGAGTACATGTTCTTGAAGATTCGTCTGACTACAAAACTTCACAACCGCGATTTGAAGGCCACTTAAATCCTCGCCCTGCATCGATAGTGCGATAAGAAAGTGTTTTAGTACATTAGTAAATTCATTACTATCTAAAGTAGAAATTATCGTTAAGTATGCTGGTATAAGAATGGGATTCGTTATACTGTGACCATTGGTCACTTCCGTAAGTTCTATATCCAATGTATCAACCAAAGGTTTGAACGCTCTTAGTATCTGAAATAACAAAATTTGTTTAGTAACAAATTTATTATGCATATATTAAACATTAAATCTATTTATATAAGAACCTTAAATTGAGTAATATATTTTCCGAATCCTAAACATAAAGATTGTAGATATGTAAGAAGTTCGTTAACAATATTTTCTTGTACCGCATTTAAAGACTGAGTAATTTCAACAAGATCGAGTATTCTAAAAATTGCAAAACAAACTTTAGAAAATATTTCAATAAATTTAATAATGATTTTACGCTTAAAATACTTACAATCTATCCGATAACCATTCTAATTCAGGCCATGTTTCATCACCCCATGCATTAAGAAGGAATGTATTTAACAAAATACCCATCTCAACATCACACTCATAAAAAATTTTTGGATTAACTATCGAGGAACAGCAAAGATTCTTAAATTCAGGAGCTGCAATGTATAAAATATTTTTTAAAATTGTTTTTAATTGTTTAATGTTTTGACTGCGAAAAATAGCACATTTCAGATTTTGTTTCAAAGAAATCATATTATGAAATTTACTTTTCGTAAATTTGACTTACGTATTAAAGGAGAAAGACTCTCTTGCATTCGTTTGCGCACTGGTTCGGTGTCAATGATGCAGAAAATAGTGTGAGGTAGCAGATACCGAAGCACCTGTACAAGAGCTGCTGCTCGACTGTTGTCAAGGTGGTCTTTGCCAGATGAGGTAGATGATTTAAGAAGGCCTTTAAGTTTCGAGAGAACACGATGAAGTAGATGCGACAGCAATCTTTTTAAAGATAGAGCCCACTGAGCGAGGATTGGTATTAAAATGGTACTAGCTGCTTCTATCACATCCGTCGAGAAGTCATCTATTGCCGTAAGCGCCAACTCTTCGCACTGATATTAAAAATAAATATATTATAAAAACGTAATTCAGAAAAGTACGTAAACATTTTAAACAAAAGTTTTTAATTAAAAAAAAATTTCTTTAATATATAAAAATAAATACTACCTGGAAGTACTTGTCCGGATCGTCCATGAGGGCGACGAGAAGTGAAAGACTTTTGACAACAGCAACCTTCACAGCAGGATCTTTATCTTCGAGTAACATTTGCTGAAGCATAGACAGCATAAGAGAATTTCTAATGCTACTTGTTGTGTAGATCGCCAGAGCAGAGCAACATTCAGCTGCAAGTAGGCGACGTTCTGCGTACTTATGTTGACTTTGTTCCCAACAGAGGTTTAGTATTTCTTCGTGATCACTTGATTCCTTTTCCAATTTAGCAATCATTGTCAATCCTAGGAAAAAATATTTTTATAAATAACAAAACAAAAATAAAATTTTTTTTTCTTATAAATCAGAATCTGCATACCAGCAAGTATCATTTGTCGTTCATCGTCGTGTGGCCTTTTTTGCAAATTAAATAATATTTGCAGAAGTTTTTCGCGTTCACTCGAACTAGGTTGCAGCTTAACGACACTAAGTAGAAGAGGAATAACTTCTTCACGTTTATTCAATATTACATTAGGTATAATTCGCGGAAGTGTGCGCGTTGCTATTTCAGGTAGTGTATCGCGACTTATACCATCTTTAAGAGGCTCTTCAATAACTTCTACTGCATTTGATGGTGCTCCGATTTGACAAAATTTTAGCACTTCACGTCTGAAAGATGCTGGTAGATACCTGTAAAAAATTTATTTTACACATTTTATTTAATTTTAATGTGAAGACTTCATTGTTATACCTCGTAGGCGTGTTGCTACTAGTCGACCCATCAGCGAGATCGGTTTTTGGAAAGTGTATTCTGGCCCAATCACGTTCGCTTGTCTCAGTTTCACCAATGCTTACAACCATCGAAGCACTGTCATCCTCTTCTTCTGGTTGTGCTGTCTGTGACGTTGAAGGATCCTGCGGTGGCGGTTCCAACATTTCAAACTTATCAGGCGTTGTCGAACTCGAGTTTAAGGTCGCTATGGTACCACTGCTACCTTGCTGCTTGTAATATAAAAATAATGTTAATATTTTTACAAGGTTTTTCATATATAGTTTCTTTATGTATAAAATATAACTAATTATTTATAATTATTTGGACTAGTTAAACAAGTTAAAGTAAAAGTAAAGTTTGCATCAAAAAGGATATCTTAATTTTATAATTACCCCCACAGTATTATTTATATTCATATTAGTAATAATTTCCTGAAGATTAACTTTTTCTTGTTCTAATTGAACGCTTTGTTGTTTTAATTTTTCAATTTCTTCTGCTTGATCAGTAATTAGTCTAGTTAACTCTTCTTTCTTTACAGTATCTTCAGGTTCTTCTTCATCTGTTTGAATAGCAACAGTACTCGAAGGAGGCTTATCATAGCCAGTCGATCTCATGAATTCTCTATATATTTGCAGTAATTCAGGTGGTTTTGGAATATTTAAGCCAACATCTTGCCAGTCTTCAAAATCCTGATTCTCATTTTCATCACTAAATGTAATGGATGTTAACTTGTATGAATTAGCTAACAAGTACTCATTTACAAGAAAATTTACAGCACGTTGCTCATGAGGTTTTATTGGGTGATCGAAACCTGCATGTTTTTCAGAATTTTTATCAGGTGTACTGACTTCGGATTCTGTACAGATTAAAAAGTTTATTAATAAATTAATATGCTATTCTCTGAAAATATAACCTGTAACGTTACTGTAGAATACATTACCTGTAACTACAGTCAAATTAGCACGCAACGAACTGATATTTTCTCTTGCTTTCCTTAGCTCAAATTCAAGAATCGCAACTCTATCGTCCATACCACCACCATCTTCAGAATATCTTGTCATGTCAAGAGAATCTAAGGTTACTTGACTAGATGTTCTTGCTAAATTTTTACACGTACTTGTATAGATGACGACATGAATGAAAATGCAAACTGGCATGAGGAAGCAAATTCCGAAAACGACGAAAATATTGCGGATGAAAGTTCAGTTGAAGACAATGAGAGTAGCGACAATGAAAATTTAGAAATCTTAAATAATGAAAATGCAGACGTAGAAGATGAAGACGAGGAAGATTTCCAAGACTGCATGGATGCATCGGCGAATGAAGTATTATATCCTGGTGCCCCTCTAACGCTTGCAGAAAGCGTACTTGCTATTTCAAGTTTAATGCTCTCTTTTAATATTTCGGGTATTTTGTTAGTAAAAATATTAGAACTCATAGAATTACATTGCATTAAGCCGAATAAGTGTTTAAATAGTCTGTATAAATTTAAAAAATTCTTTCAAAAAATTAAGACTCCTTTAAACCGGCACTACTTTTGTTCTACTTGTTTCTCTAAAGTTGAAAAGAAAAATTCTAAATGTCTTCAATGTTTAAGTAACGAAAACATATCTTATTTTATTGAAATACCTATAATTAATCAGTTGAAATCATTATTAAAACGGCCTGGTATTTACGATACAATAAGTACTTATAGATTTAATAGAAAAAAAACTGCTCCAAATAATATTGAAGATATTTACGATGGTCTCATTTATCAAAACTTAGTAAAAGAAGGTTTTTTATCTAATAAGTCTAATATTTCTTTTACGTGGAACACTGATGGTGTTTCGATATTTAATTCTTCAACCTTCAGTCTCTGGCCGTTGTACTTATCGATTAATGAGCTCCTGTGTTCAAGTCGCACCAAAAAAGAAAACATTATACTTGCGGGCTTGTGGTTTGGACATTGTAAACCAGTACCAAATTTATTTCTGAGTGTTTTTCGCGACTCTTTATCAAAATTATATAGAGGTATCTTTTTTAAAACTGACAAAGAAAAATTAATTAAATGTAGAGGAAAAATCATATGCGGTACATGTGATTTATGTGCAAAATCTCTGTTTCTTAACATGAAACAATTTAAAGGGTGGTATGGTTGTCAGAAGTGTATGATGCGCGGAGAACGAGTCGAAAATACGCAAGTATATCCGTTTCAAGAAAATATAGACTGTCGTGTACCTCTAGTGAAACTATTAGATTTGCTAAAGAAGCAATGATTACAGGATCTGATGTTTTCGGAGTAAAGGGACCGACTATGATATCTGAAATTGTACACGATTTTATAGTTACTACTTCCGTTGACGTAATGCATTGCATATATTTAAATGTAATGAAAAGAATTTTATTAATTTGGTTTGATGTGGAAAATAGTAGTCATCCAGCCTCTATTAGAAATTTCTTACCGAATATAAATAAATTATTCTGTAAAATTCGCCCCATTCATAATATTCCAAGAATTCCACGAAATTTAAATGATTTTTCTTATTGGAAAGCTTCTGAGCTTAAAGTATTTCTTCTTGTATAGAGTTTACCGATTCTTAAACACTTTTTAAATGTTTATTATAATCACCACGTCCTGTTAGTTTTTGGAATATCGGTTCTAAATATTACAATTATAACTGAAGGATTATTTAATAAAGCTGAGTATGCTCTTAAAGAATATATAAAACGTTTCGAAATACTCTACGGTAAAAAGCACTTTACAGTATCTATACATTTAAATATGAAATCACTTAAGTCAATAATTTAAAAAAAAATAGTGATGCAGATTTATTTTGCGATAGTATAGAGAAACGTTCGAAAAATCGACGAAAAATAATAAAATATGATGATGAAACTTTTATTGTTGGCAAATTATATTATGAAAAAGAAAATAACGAAATTATTAAAAGCTGTTTAACAAATGATTTCAATAATAAAGCCAAATTTCATTTTTTTAACAGAATGATTATAAATAATACTATTTATGAAACTGAAGTATATAGCAAAGGTAAAAAAAAATGTTCTGCATGCATCAAATATGTAGTTGATAGAGAAGAAAAAATAGGTATTATTAAACATTTCGTTAAAGTTTGTTATTCTAATTGTAAATCAGTTAATGGTTGTACCTTATCCGTAAGTAATTGTAAGAATTCTGAATTATGTGATTGTTTTACCTTGTGATTGTCAGCATGCATTTCAATTTATGAACTATGATTTTGTACCAACGACATACTTAATTAAAGTAGATGAATCTGCGCTCTTTTTAGCTATTGAAACAGGCGATGTAAAATCTGTTTGCTATAATATACAGGTTGACAATGCGATTTATGCAATCGAACCTGTAAATTTTGTTGAAAATGAGTAATGTTCTAAAATAAACTATATTTTTCTTTTCTGCAAAATATAATGTAGTCGGTGTTTCATTATAAAAATAACAATTTTCATAGTTGTATCGAAAACTACTAATTTAAGCTCTAAAATATGTTAGAATCCTCTCTTAAAAAGTGAATGGAAACGATGCCTAGTGTATTAAAAGCTCAGTCTTACCACAACTTTCAAAATCGTGATATCTTAAAATCGTCTCAAAGTAGTAAAAAAATGATATCTTATATTCGTCATAAATTCATCTCAAAAGGCATTTTGTAAAAAATATGAAAAAGATCTTAAAAGCAAAAAAATAGAATCTCAAAAAAATATAAAAAGTAATAATTTTATGAATCTTAAATATGTAATCATAAATCTTAAAATGATTAGGATATTATGACATTTTTTAGATCTTAAAGTTATCATTCCCG
>UCOL01005646.1:0-11169 GCA_900474335.1 Ormyrus nitidulus | reverse complement strand
ATATGTATGTATATATATACATATATATATATATATATATATATGTATAGTACCCGTATGAGTCACGTTTGCAGAGTGCGATGTCATGCTCTACGTTCGCGTGAAGATCACTACACGGTGGTATTCTTGTAAATTACCATCTAATTGAGCCATCTGTTTGGGGAAATGGATTTTACGTGTAATGAACGATTAGTTTCTGATTGATGCCTACATGTAAGACGAAAGAGAAATTCTTTTTTTTCTTTAAGTTATAATTGAGCGTAGTATTTTTCGCGGCATTAAAAGATAATCAATCACAGTCGTCGGCTAGATGCATTCATTAAAGCTGCATGCAATTTATAAAGATAAAGTTAGTAAAACGTAATTAAATATATAATGGTGTTTCTTTAATCTGCTGACGCTGAGTATGCAAAATGAAACTTCCAGTTTCTGCTGCGGAAAAAATATTTATTTACTTGTTTATTCAGTTAATTGTTTGATTATTTTTTTATCGAAAAAAATAAAAAGTTTTTCAACAACATAGACTGGAAGTTTCAACGGAGTTTATCGGTCTGCTTTGATTTCTTTATTTGTAAGGATAATTAAATTTTTGTAGAGCAACTTTTTCCGAGTACAAATTTAATCAAATATTTCATTACTTCAATGGTGTTGAGAGATCAATTAGAGATAATTTGATAATATATTTTACTAGCGTAATTTTATTTCTTATGTAATCAATCCAAATTTTTTATCGATCAAAATTAATTCAGTTTCTTCAAATCCACAGATAATTCTATTTTTACCGATATTATAAAAATTGTAAACTGAATGTAGCTTTTATATTAAGAATTATAAATAACATATTTTTTAATTAAGTTTATGAGCACAAGTTTTGTTCTCGTAAACAGGTAAATAAAATTAAAAACTTTGCAGCTCAAGTTCAATGATAACCTGTCTCCGTCAATGTTATAACTTGTTTTAGCATTAATCAAGATTTAAAAAGTTCTAAACAAACGCTATTAGCCAAAACCGAGGGCAAAACTCAGGAAAAAACTTGCAAACGCTTTCGTACTTTTCAGCCACACAATTTGTCAAAACGACGAAGTTTCGCCCGTGGCTTCTTATTGCAATCTCTCCCCGGTGCAAGGCGTAAAGTCAAAAAATAAGTATATACTCAGAAAACTGCGGTCTTTGGTAGATTGCCGGACCGCGAAACTTGGGCACACGTCGTTTGCAACTCACCCATTTGCTGCATAACCTCCTTTACGACACGTCTTTCATTTTTCTCCTTACCGTGTTTTCACGCCGTCCTATTTTCATTCTCGCGGCTCTCTTTTCTCTCGGTTTTCTCCTCGCGCACAGCAACTAGTTCCAAGGAGCGAAGGGATTCGCCTTGACAGGGAAATCGAGGAAGTATAAAGTCGGAGCGCAACGCCGCCTACTGGCATTTTCTGGTGCGCGAGGATTTCTCATCGCACTTTTTTGCATTCGCAATGACCGAGGAACGAGCGAGAAATGCAATCGGTTCGCATGAAAGTGTTAATTGCGAGCGGTGCTAGAAATGAAATATGGATTTTGATGTTTCTCGCGAAATGGGACATAAATCAGCCGCGAGAAAATGCTCACATTGTGTATTTTATGGTTTTAAAACATGTTAGTAAGATATTTACAAGAATTTCGCATTGAACCACTTTCACTCGATTCTAAAATTATTCACACAGATTTGACTAATAAAGTGAAATTCCTTCGCTCGACTCGTTTAACAATTGGATCGCGAGAACTGACTGCCATCATTGAGTTTTACTATTTTATGCAACTTAGCTAAAGTGGATGCCAATCAGCCTTCACCGTCAATGTCAACAACAATTCATCCGCCCGATAATAGCACTCGATGAACTTTATCAGGATTTACAGAGATTACCCTTATCGGGGATACTCACCGAAATTCCTCCCTATCACGTTTATATATATATATATATATATATATATGACCATACCGCGCAAATACCATGAAACGACGGCGAATCGGTAAATGGGCCGTGCAGTTCATCTCACCTCCCTCTTTCTCTCTCTCACTTTCTACTCCTTTCGCTCTCTCTCTCTCTCTCTCTCTCTCTCTCTCTTCTGCCTGCTTTATATACTCCATTGAATGTTATCTATTAGAAGTTCAGGGAACTTTTATTATCGAGACATTTATTATGGAGACGACGGTGGGGGTCAAGAATAGAGCTGTTACCCGGAGCAAGTGAGAGAGAGACACACACCAAGAAGGTGGCCGGATGAGGCAAATGGACGGAGAGACGAGAGGAGGGAAAGGACAAAGAGACCACGGACTTGGCTACCGCATTATGAAGCATCGCAGCGCCTCCTAGATTTATAGCGACACCGACTGAGGATTAATAGCGCACTTATAAGATGTTATTAACGGTCGCTTACTGCCTGCTGCTGCTCCTGTTGGCCTTCTCCGCCCGCTTCCTCATTCTTTCGCGCTTTTCATCCTTCTCGCGCATAACCGTCTTAATAGCCTCCACTGTTCGCGGAAAGTTTCGATGATAAGTGATAAGTCGCACTGGACCCCTCGACCGCAGCGCGCCAGAAAAATGCGCTTCGTTTTTGCAACGAAAGAGCATTTAACGGAGTGGTCTCCTGGAATGGCAGTTTAAATTTTTCTCTTAAACTTCTTTCGTCTTCATTTCAGGACGATGTAAAACGATCGATTCGATATAATACAAGTTTGATATAAAAAAAAAAAAAAATCATAATATAACTCCATTCGAGAAAAGTAAAATTTTATTTTGAACTATATTCTCTGCGTCTAATAAGTGAAATATTTTTGTAACGATGTTTATTTACATAATACAAAACTTTTGAATTTTAATTGCCAACAATTAAATTGGCAAGTTTCTCTGATTATATAAATACACATAAATATATTTCAACATCTCGGACAAGCAAAAAATCAATCGACGAAGGAGAAAGCGCTTAAAAAAAGTTATGAATTTGAGAGGACGTAAGTCACTTAAGAAATATCACGCAAACGATTTAAGTATCATGAAGTACTAATTTTTTATTCCCGGCGATACTGTTACAAGAATCTCCTTGGCTGCATTTGCTAAATCTTGTCCCGCGATGATCATGTCAGTACTGTCACTTGACTTTCCACTTAATCGAGAGAGAAAAGAGAGCGACGTGCCCTAGAAATTACCGCCCGGACGCTGCTCGGGTTATTATACACTCATATTCGTTTATATTCGCGCAGGAATGATTGCACCGAGATACACTTTCTCAAGTCCGCGCCCGTCCCATACATCTTAATATAGCAATATAATGAAAGTATTCTTTATTCTTTTTGTTTGGCCAGATTTTATGAATGCAATCTCTCTTTTTTTCACCATCTCAATAATTTGACACGGGTTTTACGGGTTTGAAAACGTTTTTTAAATTAATAAATATTTAAAAAGTTAAAGTAGAATAGAATAAGAAACTTTAATTTCATGCTGATGAAATCTATTGGAAATATAAGATAAAAAATAGAAAAAGAAAGAAAAAATTCAATCTTTTTCATCTTATCTCTTATTATTATAAGCTTTTTACGTATTATTCTAATGAAGTATTAATTATTTATTTTTTACAGAATCCACCTAAGTATCAATATAAGTACAAAATCGAGGATCAGGCAGGCGATGGACAAGGAAAGGCAGAGAAGCGCGATGGAGAGCAGGCCAGTGGTCAGTACTACGTGAATTCCAGGCGATCATCGACTGACGTCAAGTATACTGTTGATGAATGGGGCTATCACCCTCTCGTCAAGTACGGTTCATCGGATGAACACAGCAGTGCCTCTGCGAGCTTCGCCATTGGGGAGCAAGCTGTCAAAAATTTGCAACAAGAAGATGTAAGAGTTCGCTATTATTCTTTTTAAAAAAGCAGTTTTAAAAAAACAATTAAAATTTTTTAATCAAATCGGTGGAAGATGATAATTTTATTACTTAATTTAATTATAAAATATCGAGATATATAAATTATAGATTAATTTGATTGTTTTCAGGATCCAGCAGCTTCTCCTGCTTCTCTAAATGTAGGGGACAGAAGAAAACTTATACAAATAATTCAACCATATCACAGACTTCAGTCATCGACAGGGGAAAACATTATTTTAAATTTAAACAGTAGTGAATCTTCTGAAATTAACCAGTCTTCAACTAGCTTTCCCACAGCTGATTTCTCAATCGCTAGCCAATCAAATGCAGCTTCTGCAGATTTATTAAATTCGAATCACGTCTCTAATTCACCGTTACAACAAATCGTTGAAGTTGCATCTTCCTCTGATAAAAATATATTCCTTGAATCCGGGCATCAACCAAGAGATCAATATCCGGCGAATTTTCAATTAGCTCTAAATAATGATTTGACTTCTACCGTACCAGAGACAGATCAACTTATAGTCGAGAACGTCGGAAACTTTGGGCAGCGATTACAAGTACAGAGCCAGGAAACGTCGGCTTATGCGACTTCGGTAGCAACTACAGCTAGTCCGATTTCAACTTCCACTGAAATTTCTACTTTGTCCAGCAGCACTCGAGGCGGACGATATTTCTACGGAAGAGGGCGCCAAAAGAACAATAAACCTTACCTGCCTGACACAATACCCGGATTGGGCGCCTATTCTTCGACAGCCTTTCCACCCGTGGACAACAGCGTTACCACTAATTCAATTGAATCAGGCGTTGTTAGCGCACAAGCCGAAGAGAATAAGA
Organism: Ormyrus nitidulus; assembly: GCA_900474335.1. Lineage (NCBI taxonomy): Eukaryota > Metazoa > Arthropoda > Insecta > Hymenoptera > Ormyridae > Ormyrus > Ormyrus nitidulus. The sequence continues at coordinate 6,433 of UCOL01005646.1, read as the reverse complement.
AGATTTCAAAAAGTTCAATTTTTAAATCATATTCTTCTCCCAACAGTCTCTTGGTAACAACGCCAAATCCTCTTTTGATAAATTATGCCTCAGAAGGCGTACTTTCTAGTAAGCAATTAGAAAGATACGAAAAACAAGAATATGGTTTTTCAAAACCTATCGTTGTAGCAGATGTACCTAAAGATATTCCTTTTCAATACAGTACTACTTTCCATTGTGAAGACGACATCTCATCAAACACACCTAATCCGCTTAATGCATTTAAAGACGATACTCTTTCATCACATATATTAAATCCAATTCAGGCCGGAGTGTCTCTTGTTAACGCTGGTGAGACTCATCTTATAGGAAACGGTAGAAACATCGATGATCCTCTACCTGCTCCTGTAACCGAACAAATTGAAGAGACTGTTCAAGCTGATCAAGCTATATCCCAAATTAACACGAATAATATATCGGTGCCAGGAAGCAATTATGTAGGTGTAAGTCCAGCTTTCGGAGATCAACAGGATACTGCAAAATCACAGCAAGAAACTCAACAATTTCAAAATTCTCAAAAAGATCAAACCGTCGAAATTCAAAAATCTATCGAGATATATCAGAGCTCGCCTGGACAGGCTCCTCAATATTTGGAACAACCAGCTACAATACAACTTGATCAACCAAATCAAACTTACTTAGATCAACAGCAATTGCAAAATTACAAAGATCAAATTGACCAAATTCAGTCTTACGAAAATCAACAACAGCAAACACGAACGCTTCAGATTCAAAATTATGAAGATCAACGGCAACCTGCACACATTTATGTAAACGTGTCACCACACAAATACCTTTCAAATAATGTTCAATCAAATTTAAATCAATTAAGCAACACTAATGTACAAAGTGATACGTATTCAAAGACCTACGAAACCAACGGGAATTATTCGAAAGATTCTGTCGATGAACAGCCAGTATACGTTGTAGCCCCAGCTACTTATATTCTTGAGGGTAGCTCCGTTTTAAAGAATAATCTACAGCAAGAAAAGATTCAACAAAATTTTGCAGATACAGCAGTGAACGATTTGAAAGTAACTTCATATACAGAGCAAGTTGATAATCAAAGTGCTCAACAACCTTACAGTTCTTATGATTCCAGTACTGCTTATGTAAGTGATACTACTCAGGAGCATCAGCATGGTATTATTTTACCCCAAGCTTATCACGTTGAGAAAATTATAGAGAAGAAAGTGCCGTATCCCGTAGAAAAAATTGTTGAAAAGAAGGTGCCAGTTCCCCAACCTTACCCCGTTCCCATTCAGATACCAGTTCCAGAACCATATCCAATTCACATAGAAAAAGTAGTAGAAAGAAAAATACCTATACCAGTACACATACCTATTCCGCATCCTTATCCAGTCGAAAAACCGATTCACATTCCAATACCAGTTGAAAAAATTGTAGAAAAACCAGTGCACATACCTATAACTGTAGAAAAGATAATTGAAAAGAAGGTTCCTGTTCCTCAGCCTTATCCAGTAGAGGTAACTAAGTATATTGAGAAACCAATTCCATTGGAATATACACCTTACGGCATACAGTACGGAATTAGCTATCAACAAATTATGAAGCCTCAAAAAAACGGACTTTTTTCCTCTCCTGCTAACAATTTAGCATCACTTTACGCTTTACAATCTTCGAATAATCTTCTACAATCTAATAAAAATAATAAAAATGCAAATGACATTAATGTAAATAACGTCAATCATAGTCAATCTTTCCAGGGCTACGTTTATGATAAACCAGCCATTCCTTTTATCGAAGGAAAAGAAAATGTTGAACACAACCAATTACGCAGTCCTGCAAAATTAGCATATAATTCTTATTCAGTACCAAATTATCCCGTTCCGAATGGACTCCTTCATAGAAGGCACACTGCTGTACATCGTTCTAGCAAGCCAGAACGTGACGATTACCTCGGACCAGCGCCGCCGCTACCACATGTTCAAAGGCAATATGGATTTCAGTCAAAAACGTATGCGATTTATCCTGCTACAGCAGACAGAGGACCGGGATCAAGAAAGGGACGAAATCAGGAGCCCGTGAGGTATCAAAAAGGAAACTTTAGACAATCCAAGATAGAGTACGGATTTAAACCTCCAATGGTGCCGTCTGTGCAATACGACGAGGAAACAGCGTCGAAGGTTGAAAGTTGAGGTATTTGAGTGAAAAGCTTTAACGCACAAATAAATTCTCTACTGCCTACTAAATATTATCTAATGCTTAAAAGATTGTAAAAAAACTGATAATTTAATTATTTAAGTAGATAGTTTTGTACTGACGCCTTCTGAGAAGGAGTAAGAACTGTACTTTTGTAAATTAATTATTTTTTAAACTCTAATTTTAAGACTTTAAGATTCTTAATAGGCTTAGTTATTTAATTGTTTTATAATGTTTCTACTGTACCTCATAAGTCATTTCTTATTAAGAATATATAAGTATACAATATTAAAATTATATTTATAAGAATTGTTGTATGAAATTTTGTGAATATTTCTATTGTTTATAAAACGAATAAATTTAAATATAATTTAAATTATAAGAAATTATGTGTTTAAGGTTGCTTTTAGAAACTGTATTTATAAGGATAACTTCAATAAATTGAATTCGTTTTGAAAAGGCATGGAAAACACAATTAGAATATGGTAAAACTCCTTTCTCTACTCAAACAAAAAGCGTTCTTTTGTAATTGATTTCTAATGGCGTCTTTCTCATGTTGATAAATAGCGCTTTTACTAAATTAATGAGAATTTTCACTGATTCGTTATTACAACGAAATACAATTTGTTCAGTCTATATCGAGAAATTTTACGCTTTTCGAAAGTTAAAAAATTAGACCGGTTAATAAGTAGTAGAAACACACGTTTTCCTGCAAATCTACCTGTTGAAAGTGCAAGAAGTCGTTTAGTGATGAAAGTCTGGCTCTCATTTATGAAAGAGCATACATCAGATAAGGAAACCTGTAAGCGAACCTTGTTTCAACCTTATTTACGGAAATGCTTTAAAGCTAGCAAATCAGAAATTATCTGCAACAGCAGTGCAATAAAAGAATTGTAACAGCAACTTATAGAACAAAATAGTAATTTTCAATAAGTCAGATTTTTATTTTGTTATATATTTTTTCGCTTTAAATTGTTCCGCCAGTTTCGAAAGCAAATATTTTAATACAATACACTTTACAAAAATATATTAAAGCAAAAACTTATGGTTAAGAAGAAAATTTAGGAGCCATTCGAGCTGCCAGACCCATAACACTTCTACACAAGGAAAGTTTAAGGACGCACACAGTTCATACGTTTTGATATGTATAGTCGGCAAGGAGGGGAGGGAAGAAAAAGAGTAAAACCGGAAGGAGTGAGCAGAGGGTTGGCAATACCGGCATTATTTCTTTCCGTTAGCGTCTCCCTTGCGCTTGCCGGTTTATAAGTAGGCGAGCGTACAAGCAGGCTCACTTGTGTGCGGCTCGGCGCGAGCGCGTGTAAGTATGACATATGGCGGAAACGGATCTCATCTCACGAAACGTGTAGCCTGCCGCGATATATATACCGAGCAGCGTCTGATGTCGCCCGGCTGGCCGAGCGAATCCAGACCTGGTTAATACAGCCGTCAGTAACCTTTATGTCCGTACTTATGACCTTATTCGCTGCAGCTGGCAATCCGATTGGTTCTCGCTCGCTTACCCACTCTTTCTTTTTCCCTCTTTACGGACTCTCTCTCTCTCTCTCTCTCTCTCTCTCTCTCTCTCTCTCTCTCTCTCTCTCTCCTTTTTCCTGTCTTTTTTTTCTTTCAGAGTCGAAAAATCGAGATGCAATATCAGACCAAATTCATTTCTATTTTCGATGGACGGCGCTTCATTTTTACTTATTCAAAAGCAAATAAAAGGCGAAATTTCTCTTCCGACTTTTTGTGTACTTTTCTTAGATTAAAACTTTCCGTAACTTGAAATAATAGCACATTTATCGACAATCTATTCTTAAATGTAAAACAATCCAAAAACGTTTCTCTCTATTACTAATTAGCATTTCAAACACAGGTCCAATACATTCAATTGAAAGTCTCACGTATAAATGTCTAAATTTCTGGTAAATATTCTTATTATTTTAAAAATACCAAAAAGTTTAGAATTACTTTGCGCGAAAAACTATTAGTTTAGTTCAGAAAGCCCGTGTCTACAGTTATGGGATAAGTTGTAATCTAAATACATGAGGAACTATATAATACCCTTAACTTGTTTTTTCTGCTTCCTTAAATTTAACCAAGTAAGTTTTGTAAAGTTTCAACTAAATTAGTCCATAACGTTTCTTTGGTAATTTCCCCTTTCTTTTCTCGTTCCCTTCTCCATCGACCCTCGCCTTATTCTGCAGAATCTTCTCTAACGATAACAGCTAGAAATCGTATCAACTCGAATGTGTGTGCGCATTTGCATCTACGTACTTGTGGAAGCGTATTTATAAAGCATCTACCGCAGCAAAACTCTCAGCTCAAAAAGTCCACCTGATCCTTTTTCAAAGGGAATGTGATGGGTGCGTTGCAGTTATTACGTCTTCTGCTTGGATAAGGACAGAGCTTACTTAGCTCAGGTCTTATCCTAGGCTAAGTGTATTGTTGTTTACAGAAGTTGGTCAAAAAAAGAAGGGGAAGCGCAAAGAATAAGAGGCTTGTAGATAAACTGTTTAAGTGGCTGTTTATTTTTATTTCAATATGTAAATACGGATAAAGTATGCTTTTGTAGGAATATTTTTTAAAATAATTATTTGTACATGAGTTTTTGAAATATTAAAATAATAATTTTAAATTGCTTTGAATTAAAATTGCTCGGGATTTTAATTTTTTTTTATTGATTGTTGAATTAGAATACGTCAAAAAGAGTTAAAGGGATGACATATTGTTTGTCGTGCAGTACGTCTGCTCGAAACACGATGGTTTGTGCCCTTAAAATAATTATATCCTGCCAATGTCGCATTCTCCAAAAAAGTTCTAACAAATAAGGGGCAGCAAGAGAAATGCTGATCATTTTAGTTGTTTTTAAAAATTCATGAGGAAATTATTCACTTGAATAATGCATAAACACTGTCTTAGTTAGTTTTTTTTCTAATCACTGCTCTAGTTAGTTTTTTTCTTTTTTTTTTACAACCCGTAGTCATTCCAGTCTTTCCCGATCTGTTTTTTTTTTTTGTATTCATTAATATTCTTATCCGCCGAATATATATTGATTTAATATCAATAACCATAATTCTCAAACATAAATATTTGTCCAAGTCAAATGAATTTATTAGCTTGTCATTTAAAAAAAACGAAAGAAATATTTATCAAGTATACGTTAAGCACATTGAAGGAAACTAGAAACGTACAGTTCAACGAAGGTAGAAACTCTAATGCCCGATGATACAATTATGCACATTATTGATTGTAATGGCGGGGGAGTGCACAGCTGAGCAGTCAGAATGCATTTAAATGCGCACGTGAATAGTAGTAGGGATGCACGGTTAGCAAATCTTGTTACACGACGCTATTTATGCACCTTGACTTTATGCTAGTTGTGACAATTTGCACAATTCTTCTTTAGAATTCGCCATTATCGCATCACAAAATTATTTGAAATAAATAAATGATCAGCAGATACTATTTACATTTAATTTTAGCCCATCAACTGCTGATCACTTGATGGTTCCTATTTATAGTTACGCGAATTGAAAAATAAGTGATTAGTGGTTAATGAGCAAAGTGGATCGGAATGCCCGCGTTATTATTTGGTATCAATTTATTACTGAGTATTTACTGGAATAAAATATTTGTTGGTTTTGTCACTCATTTTACGATTGATACGTGCGCAATGCAAACAGATGATCTCGCGCTAATGATAATAAATTGTACGTTTTCAAATAATATTTTATTAAATCATTTGCACAGTAAATAGTATATTACGCTCCTAGGGAGAGAAAGAATTGGCAAGCTCATAGCACGTGTAAATTGTCACCCGAGCCGAAGGCGAGGGTTTCAAACACGAGCTATGGGTTTGCCATTTTATCTCCCGAGGTGTGTATACTATTTTTTTGCCTAGCAAGGCCGAAAATACAACGTTCTTGATCCGGCGCTAGGCGAGAAAGTAGTATTTTCGGTCTGACAGGCAAAAAAAGCTTATGTATAAATATGTAAGCTTTAAGTAATATATACACGGAGAGAAATTGTTTAGAAAAATTACTATACTCGTCAGTAATGCGAGAACAGTCTTTCAATTAGGGTGAAAATTACTATACTTTATATTAATTTTTGTTATATTTTTAAAAATTTTTATTAAAAGTTCAGCAAAAATTACTAAACGTATAGTAAATTTTACTATAAAGTATAGTAATTTTTTACCCTAATTGAATGACTGTCCTCGCATTACTGA
>UCOL01005645.1:0-11180 GCA_900474335.1 Ormyrus nitidulus | reverse complement strand
TTGGCCATGCTATCGTAAAGTTATGCCAAAGTAAAGTTTGGGTAAACTTTTCCCAAACGTAATTTTTTTTACGCGGGTGTCCCTTGTAAGCCCCGCCGGGGCGGGGAAAAAAGACTTTGGGAGCTTGGAGCAGGGAAAAGAGTCATTATTCCCTGCTTGGACAAACAATTTTGTCAAACGTTTGAAATGCTCGATTTTTTCTAGCGTGAAACGAGGGTCATATAAATATTCGAGTAGACAAGTAGGGACGAAAATCAATCGAAGAATTTGGAAGCGAGCGATGATGTAATGGACTAAGGGGTGGCGCAGTTGTAGAAAGTTTTAACGCGTTCGGCGTGATCCTGCCAATAGTCCTTGTAAATCAATAGCTGCGAAAGAGAAAGAGGGAAAGGTAGAAAAGCGACGCGCCAGCAAGAAGAAGTAAAGGAACCGTCTGGAGAACGCAACGATTCCTCCGGTAAAGCAAAAGAGGGGCAAGATGCAAAGACAAAGAAAAGAAGAATAGGAGGAAGTTAGGGAGGAAGAGGACTGGAAGGGAATGAAAAGCGAGCTAACGAGAAATTGAAGGAGCACTTTTACCTCTTTCCTCGTAAATGGATGTTGGCGATTATAAGAAAAATCGTACATAAATGACGTGAACAGGAGGCAGCCAGAATAAATTGTTTTCCCTCGTAGACGTGCAGCCAGAATTCTAGACATTTCTTTTCTTTTGCCAGACTATTTTAAGAAATCGAAGTTGGGAAAATGCATTGTCGCGGACACGACTTTTCCAAAAATCAATCCTCCAGATCTTCAGCTTATCGACTGTATAACAAACAAGTTATACGTTAATTAATGTATCAGATTATTTTCGACGTATTTAACTAACATCACTCTTTTGTGATTTTCTGATCGACATCAAAGCCCGAGAGTTCAGATTTAGAAATTGTATTGTAGTCTTGAAATACCAGCTCTATTTTTCACTGCGGAATAATAAAATCACGAGTCACTTTATAAATAACTCGTCTAAATTATTTCGAGTCTCCTCCAAAATTACGTTTGGGAAAAGTTTTGCCAAACTTTACGTTTGGCAGAACTATTCCCAAAGTTGGCCAAAGAGATTTTCCCAAACTTTAAATCAAGACATTCGGTAAAAAGTTTAGCGCAACGTTTTTAAAACTTGCGCGCATAAAAAAATGTTCATTAGCCGAAATATAGTATACTGAAACAAGTAAATTAAATCTCCAAATGTAATAAAAAGCAATTATAATTCATAATTAAAGCGATAAAAATAAAAAAAAGAAATTGTACTTTCGTCAATTGCCGAATTCTGAGAAAGGTTTTTTTGGACAAAAGTGAAAAATCTAAAATCAAAGTTTATCATCTTCTGTCATCTATTAGAAATAAATCATTAAATAAACAAAGGTAAAAAAACTATACGATCAATTCGTGATTCGCTAATTGAGAGATTCATGCTTTCGTTTAGTGAAGCATTACTGTTGTACATTGTATGTTTGACGCGCATCGACGTGTATAATTTTTCCAGAAAGAAAGGGAGAGGTATTGAAAAAGGGAAGAAGATAACAAAAGCAAAAGCGAGAATGAGGGAAGGAGAAAGCAAGCGAGTCAGCAGGAGGGCGTCCTGGCCTTAAAATTTCGCAATGCTCGAAACTTTCACGTTCCATTTATCTTTGGACTCGGAACTCTCACGCGGGAGACGTAATGAGCCGGCAGGAGTTACGAGGTAACTTCGCCGCAAAAAAGCGCTCCTCTCCTTTCCCTCTCTTTCTCCTTCGGCGCAAAACTGAACGTGTACGACGGTCACGTGTTCCCTCTGCTCTCTTCGTGCGCGCGCACAGCCCCGTCGAAACTTTAAGAGACGTGCATGTGGCATTTCGAGATCCGATTGAAATTGTTATGCGCGGAGTTTTCTTCCCCGACCTCGTCGCCTCAAGAAGAAACGCGATGTGAAAACAATTCTCGACTTTTCTGAATTTCCAGTACGCGCGCTACCAACTTTTTCACTCGCTTAATTGCTATATAAAAACTTGAAAATTTCTCCAGACCCCCTCCTCGGTACGTGCTAGGAGATTCTGGAGAAATTTTATTCAGTTTAACAAAAAAAAAAAAAAAAAAAAAAAAAAATGAATAAGAGCCCAGGGCAAATTTTTGTGCTATTAATGCACGATTCCCGTCATTCAATGCCCGATACTTTTATTCGATGAATATAAAGCTAAGTAAAACGGATGGGCAAAAACAGACCATTTCCTGCATTATTATATGGAAAATGCAATTGGATATTTAGTTTCACGTGAAGATAATTGAGAAGAAAAACTGAATTTATTTCATTATCCCAAATTATAAAAATTATAAAAATATTTAGTACAAACGTCTATTATTTATTAATATTCCATTGTTTCAGATTTAAAATTAGAACGTCGATAAATTTTCATTAAAGTTGAAAGAGTTGTTAAAAAGCTTAACCTTGTTAGCGCTGGTACAGGTAGTTCTTCGTGTTCCCGGCAATTTGGTGAACGCGTGTTTGTGTTCAACATATGTTGACAGAGGTAAAAGGGATGGGTAAAGCTGGGCGAAGAGTGGGGGAGGGGGGGTGAGTACGATAGCAGGGGAGGGGTCGGGAGCCAAATGGGGTAGAACACGCGTGTTTATCGGGGAAAAATAGGAGAGGACTAGAGCTCAGTGGCGATCGAATAATGCTGCGCCAGCAATTGGATCTCGATAATCAGGGGATTACGGCGGAAAATCTTTTTTGCGGAAACGTATATACGTGGATAAAGGCCGAAAAATAAGGGCGACGCTTTCTCCTGACGAATCATCCTTCGCTCTGAAAATAACCTTTTTTTTTAGCTTTCGCATACAGCTTTTTCTTTCGTTTTACTGAACTGACGATGAAAGGATACTGGCACCACCAATAAGAAGCAATATTACCAATCCTTGGCTTCTCCGGAGTTCCAATCATAAAACTCTCCTGCACGGGACCGCAAATAAAAGGACTCGAAACGCAAAAAGGCCCATGCATATAACGTGTTCGTACACTTTATGACTTGAAGCACTGCACTGAGTTTAATATTATTTTTGTAAGTTACTATTCACGGTGGCGTATCGAATATTACTTATTACGGATTCGTTTGACCTGTGAGCCTGCGTCAGTTGCTGGTAGAGAGACTAGATCCTGATACATTTGAACTTCAATTAACACTATGATACTAATTTAAAAATTTGATTTATAAACTTTTTCTAAGTGGCATTTTTTTGACAGCAAACGTCGAAAAAAATATTTTCAAAAACATTCAAAATTTATTATGTAAATGTATTGTTAAATATTTTTAATTTTATGATAATTTTCATTGAAATTAATTTTTTAGTGACATTACAAAATAAGAAGAAGAATATACTGTTGCTATGTTTTGAAACAATGATCGAAAAGCAGCTTTTACACATTCTCTTTTTATGAGTTTTACTAGCAACAACATTTTATTTACATTTAGTGATGTATAAAAGTAAAAGAAAACAATGTAAACGATAATCATTTTATTATAATGAGAAATCAAATTAAAATAATAATAGATTATTTAAAATTAAGTTCATTATAGCCTTTTTATTTATTAAATTAGATTCGCATTAAGGGGACTAATGTCAAGGATATTTAGTTAAGTTTAATCATTAGTATCGACTTCGAATCTACGCAGTGGGAAACTAATTTGATTTTCTAGATTGACCGAAAGAGGAATTGCAGTGACTGTGATCTACAAACATTTTAGGTATAAGATGAAGATAAAGGCCTAATCTTGCGTGCAGAAAAATAAATTCAAGCTCTCTGTAACATATCTAATGTTTTTTTTTACACATTTTGCGTATTTTAATTTTGAATTATTTTAAAACTCAAATTCGCTTTTGATATCTTCCAATCATTTTTGCGAATCGCTAGGGATATGTTGTAAAACTGCAGTTTAAAAATAATATTTTTTTTCAAAACCTGTTTTCAATCCTTGAAGTCATAAAATGTGATTCAAAGTTTTTTCATACAATGAAAGAGTAAGGCAGAATTGATTGTCTTCTTTCCATATTTCATATAGTAAAATTTCAACGGGGAGAGAGATCAAAAGAGCAGAATGAAAAGAAAATGAACGTTCGCTGCTAAAAGATTTTAACTAGACTTTGCCTTCTTAATCCTATTTTCTTTTGATCGCAGTAGATTTTCAAATGTTCGTCCCGACATCCTTTAAGCCCTTTTTCTCTCCTTTTACTTCCCTCCATTCTTTGGCACTTCTAGTTCATTACCCCGATATCGCGCCACAGTACGTCGTTCTTTCAAACCAAAGCTGCGCGCGGAAGGGGACTACGGCTGAACCACTACAATTTGAATTACGCCCGAGCGTACATAGCCGAAGGATCAATTAAATTTCTATTAAGCGAGTCGGCCTTTTCCGACGGCGTCGGGCACCATTTATCGACGGGATTTGCATCGTGCCCTTCCTCACTCGTCCGCTTTTCCTGCGGGAATGGAAGCATGAAATTCTTCAAACTCGCGAACGAGCGAACAATTTCAGGCCGATCGTTAAGCGGACCAGACAATCGTTTATAGCAAATTTTCATACTTTATTTAGTTAAAAATTTTGCTTTTCTGCTCATTATTACGATACAGCGCATGAAGCAGCCAAAAACACCCTATTGGATTATTATCCAGACTATGTTTGTGCTTACTTAAAAAATAAAACATGGTATGCAGCCAATATAATGCAGAACAAACGCTTTTCATAAGTCTATACTTTAAGCGATATCTGTGTATTAAACGGCACGTGTGTGTGAACGAGGCTTGACTCAAGAATAGGCGCAAGTAGCGATGAGTATGTGTGTGTCGAGTATGACTGAGCGGGTAAGGGGGAGCGGGTAAGGGGCTGGGTGTGAGCAGCGACTGCGGCCGTGGGCAATCGGTGCAAAGGCGCCGCGATCAGCGTGTCGTAACACAAATACCCCGGGTCATTCATGTGTAATAAAGTTGGTTACTTATATTTATATAGGGTGAGGAAAAAGTATATGGGAACCCCTGGAAATATCGCGGAATTTCAAAACCCAACCTTGGGTAATTTTCGACAAGGAATGCAATGGTGACCTTGGATTTGACCTTAAACCTCATCATCACCTTTAGATTCGGAAAGAGCGGAAAATTTTTCCTTCAGACATTTTGTCATGGTAGAGGTACATATCATCCATAAAAATAATTTTTATTTCTGAGGGTTTCCATACTTTTTCCTCAACCTGTACATAGCATTTTACTTCTAGCTATATTTCTTGTATATATTGATATTAATCTTGTGTGGTTATGAAAAGTAATGATTACAATTAAAAGACACGTAATTGTAGAAGCAACAGATTACGATGATTATATGAGAGTATAAAGGCCTGACTTTTCTTAGCTACGGTCTGACAGACTTAGTTCCATTCCCGGACACCTCTGTACCGATGTGATGATTGCCTTCACTAAAAGATCGTTTGTCAGGTCCACCGTGAAGTTCTAAGAGCCAATGTCTTCAAAGTTCTCTTTGGCTAAGGATTTAATTGTCCGGAGACCTTGATGACGATCGATCGAAAGCGATAAATGGAGAAAGGCTTGTAATTCCGTACAGGTCGATGATACACGAGCAAAGAGAGAAAAAGAGAGAGAGAGAGAAAGAGACATCGTTTTAAAAAAATTTCTAACGCATATGTGAAGCTTAAATTATTTTCGATAAAAATACATGCAGTGTTAATATTGATTTTTTTGTTTAAATTATATTCGAATTATAAATTATTTTCAAAATAGTAATGAAATAAAGTTTAAAGAAACGACTACTATAATCTATTTAATTTTCTATATATTCTATTTGATTTGCTATACTCTATATATTACGCAGTATTTTCTGAAAACTTTACGATAAAGATAAACGATAAATGCAAAAAATACACAACTTTCCAAAAGTGGAACAGGAAGAGAATTGATTTTATAATTTTTAAAGTGAAGAGGAAGTTAAATTCTCTACAAGAAAATGTAAATAATTGTACTTTTTTCACAAGTCCTTCGTATATCTGTTGATAAAACAATTGAGCTTTTGTTTAAGTAAATACGAATGTGCTGAGTCTATATACACGTTATACGAATAAATATTGAGTGCTTTCTTTCAAATAAAGAGCCGATGAAGGTATGCAACCATTTATTTGTAAGTCATTTTTGAAAATTCCTAAATTTCATTTTTGTAAAATTTAGCCGTTACAATATTTCTCACTAAACAAAGAGAATTCTTTTAATAATTCCGTAACACAGAATAAAGGAAAATGAAGGAAAAGTGAAAGTATTAAATATTATTTAAATATGAAAAAATAAGTAATCAAATTCATTTTAATTAAATTCAAATTGACTTAATTTCGAATATTGATTTTATTATAAATAAAATAATATTATAATATTGTGGTATATATATTTTTTTTTTTTTTTTTTTTGTGTAAAATTTCATAATCGCTGGGAAAAAGGAAAACCTATTTTGACAGATTCTGCTTCAGTCAGATGAAATAAAAAACTCTGCTATAAATTGTAATATTTCTACGATGCAATTGAAAAAAAAACATGTATATATATATATAAAGTTTAAGATTAGCGAAGAAACCCAGAGAAATTTTAAATCTTAATATTATACAAAATATAGATAATTGCATTTCGAGTATATACACCGATTCCATAACTCGTAATGTAGTTCAAACGAAAATTCACTCTTCCCTAATAAAAAAGAATAGAGCGCAATTTCACCGTAATAAATAACAATTTCTAGCTCAAGATAATAAATAAGTCGTAATAATAACAAGAGGCAGAGAAAAATAAAGTGCGAATTTGCGCACGAAAGGGTTATCGGCATGTAAGACAAGGCAAATCCTACTCCCGAATCAGGCGAAGAAAGGGGGCTCTCGCCAGCTGACAACTTCTGCACGTGTGCGTACACGAGGGGACTAAAGCTCTTGGAGCCTAAACACGAAGCAACGCCGGGGCAATAGTCCTTGGCGGACTCTTGTGCCTCACGCGGCTCAATCTACTTCTCACTCTCTCTCTTCCCCTGGACTCTGGGTATACGTGCGAGCGTCAGTGTCCGCCCGTTTCGCCCGATTTCATCCTCCCTCATCGTCGGCCAAGCTCGAGCTTGAGCCTCGGCGGCGCCCTCCGAAATCTCGCTTAATCCGCCTTGGTATAGAAGGGAATAGTCGACCTTATCGCGCGATTCCCGGGGCCGCGCAACAGAAGCATCTCGTGCCTGCTGCCTCGAACACGAAAGAGATAGAGAGTAAGCTCGCGAGCACCAGGAGGAGCGACAATCGAATTATTGCAAGAGGTACTGCTCTTGTTTAGAAACTTTTCTCAAACAGACTAATGCCACCACTTTATAAGGTCATTAAATAAAAACTTTTCTTATTAAGTATACGAAAGTGTCGAATATTTCGCCTCGTTTTATTATTTTCAGAGAAATATTTTATTATTTCAAAGGAAGAGTAATTATTGCAAGGTAATTTATTCCTTTGTTTTTAAGGTTGAATAAAAAATAAACCGTTTCGAAAAGTCTGTTTCTATCGTAACGTCGTTTGCTTGCGGTGGGTTATTTTGCATAGATAAATAATTATTGACAGACAGACTACAGTTACTGACTTGGATAACTGGCGTAATATTTATATCAAACAATTTCTTGCTTACAGCAAGTAATAAAAGAAATTTCCAAAATTGAAAGTATTGTAATTATTAATCACTGAAATAAAGAACAATAGTAAATTTTTATTATCGATTACACAGGCACACAAAAAATAAAAAGTAGTCTGACCAATCGTAGACTAAACTACTATATCCGTATGTATTAGATAGTTTAAAATTAATTTAAAAAGTGTTTAACTCACTTCAGATTTGGACATTTGCGTATTCTTTAGACTCCCATTTAATAGTTTAAACTTTAAAAAATTAAATTTATAGCGTCTGTTTTAGCGTATATTTAAATTAAACTCGCTCCAGATTAATAAAAGGGAATAATAGCTGATTTAAATTTAGATTGATAGGAAACGCGTTTATTCAGTAATACTTCTTTGCAAATTGTAAAATCTGTCGGTGTAGGTTGATGACTTAAACCAGAAGGAGAAACTCCCTTGGCGAATAACAACTAATTTACTTAAATATAAATCTTGGAGTAATTTGAGGTTAAATAATATTTTTTATCAATTTTGTAATTATATTATCTCAGTACGAATTTTATTAAAGTCTATCAAACTTATTTAAGAGAATCTTCTATTTTCCCCTTACAGGATAAAAAACTTTGCTAAGTATGCAAAGTATTCAGTTTTCATAATTTCAAGATGGGAGAAAGAGGTCGGAATAGGATACTATATAAGCTGCTTAAGCAACTATTCATACAAGTATCTTATAATAGTGTATTAACGCACAGCACTAAAATTATATACTTTATAAAGTTATTAGCAAGACAAATTATAAAATCTTTTTCCAAAAAATAAAAGAAAATTATTTCATTAATTACAGCAAGAGGGTTATTTAATAATTTAGATTTAGCGAACAAAAGAGTACTTTAAAAAACGAGCTTAGAAACGTACCGAGAAGAAGAGAGAAACGATTGCCAGAATCGTGAACAGTCACGAGTGAGAGCAATAAATCGATCTCGCAGCTGCATTTACGCAAGGCATTCCACAATAGTCACAAGTGATATTTGTCGGCACTCGTCGGCATAATACCTGCCAGGAGCTGGCGAGAATTGGAATCGCGGTGTAGGATACTTAATTGAAACGATGAGCGAGTAAAGGTCGGCATAATTTCAAATTAATTACGCATTGGCGGCTGCTGGTGTGTGGGGGGGAAGGGGGCGTGGGCGAGCGAGCAAAGCGAGCGCGCAGAGGGATATCAAAATCAGCGTGGCGCACACGAGGTAGTCACGAGGCGTCAAGTAACAGGCCGGGGTAGTTCGCGCCTCCTGCCAAAAGAGGCAGCTAATAAACCAGCATCAATTAACCGACACGCTACCGAGCAACCGCAGCGCAGACCTGTACTCCCTCCTCACCCATTCTCTCTGTTCGCGAGTTTGCACATACATTTGCGCCATCGGGTCGGAGACGCCGCGATGCGGCTTTTATTTAAATACCGAGCCACATTGCAAACCTCATTATTTTAATCCCGGATCGGATGTAGGATCTCTATTTTTGCCGATGCTCTTAGCATTTGGGATTTTTCCACTTTTTTTTCGATTACACTTTCGAATTCATTACGAGCAAGGCAACCATTTTCCCCCGAAGCTTTCGGAATTTCTAGCTAGTAATTAATTTAATTGCCTCGACGCGACAAAACCGGTACTTTCATATAATTCCGGCGCGAAATAAAACAGACTGAAATATTATAAAGGATTAATTTCGAATTAAAATCAATTAATTTCGCAAAGTTTGAAAATACGATCAGCTTTTATAAAGTGGAATTTAGTTCGCTAGTAAAAGTTTGTTGCATCAAACCTGTCAGAGACACGCCTCACGTGAGTTTATATGCAATTCAACAAATCTCATTTTAATTATTCCGAAAGATTAATTGTAATTGCATTTAATTTTTTAATAATAATTTTTAAGTATAAGACACTTTAGAAAGTAGAAAGTAACATTTGAAATTCAACAAAACTTGTTCGGAGGGACCGTTCAATTCTACCTCCAGCAACCTTAAAATTTCTACCGTTCCAATCAGAATAGAACTAGAATGTACAATATTTACATCGCCATATTAAAATAATATGCAAAATACCGAATTTTGCTTTAACGAGCAGATTTTCAATGAAAATTTTTGCATAATACTCAAACAACGCTTTGCAGCTATATCCGGCCTGCTTTCTCTGTCAGAAAAGCGTAGCCAACGTTGGGGGAATGTGGGGGAAAATATTTTGAAAAGTTTTCAATGCGCTCAGTTGGCGCGCGTTCATTCGACGTTCTTCTCGTTCGATTTGCTGACTATTAGCGCGCGCGATTGCTCAGTGGGAGGAGAGAGATATGCCACTCTATGCACTAGAGTCGAGCAAGTCATGCGCGATGACACGTCCGATACTGATTTCCCATTAGACTGGAGCGACGCTGTCTGGCAAATTAGCGCGAGCGGGGAGGAGGGGTTTGCGTCCGAGATCGGTTAATGAGTCAACGAATTGCCACAGCGGTTACGCTTAACGAGATTTTACGTATCGATTGATAAACCGCGAGCTCTCAATTTTCCGTGCCAATTCTATTTTTCGGTCTCGTCACCCCTGCACTGGATTCGCCGTCCCTCTCTCCCTTCCTCCGTCCCTCTTTCATTTATTTCCATTTCATTGCCGTAACGATCAAATTCAGTTTTGCTACTCTGCTGGTGCAGCGAGCATCAAACTGCTGATGAATATGGGATGAATTCGTC
Source organism: Ormyrus nitidulus (assembly GCA_900474335.1). Classification (NCBI taxonomy): domain Eukaryota; kingdom Metazoa; phylum Arthropoda; class Insecta; order Hymenoptera; family Ormyridae; genus Ormyrus; species Ormyrus nitidulus. The sequence goes on along the minus strand of UCOL01005645.1, from coordinate 751 downwards.
CAGCGTTTTCACTCGTCCGCTCCGCAGAAATGCTCGGCACATGTGACGCGTTAATTTTAAACAGTTTTGTCGATGCTCGAAAAAAATCTCCATTACTGCTTTTTATGCTCGATACACTTATTAATCTCTCTTCCTCTTGTTCATCTTGAAAAATGAAAAATCATTTGTAATAACTCTTAAAAATTTTCCAGGATTAAAAATATACGAGATAAGCTGAAAATTCGTGATAGTTTATTATTTACAGCTGCGCGCATTCGCTATAGTGCGCATATTGCCTCTGCTGGATTACAAATTTATGAAAATTTTTTAATTTCTCTCTGATATATTAATTAAAAAATATAAAATAAATATCATTTAATTGATATTGATATGGTGGAAACCCTAGATAACAATATTAAAAATGGCTAAGAAAGTATAAAATAGCTAGGGAAATTTGTTTGCTTATATCTAGCCATGTAACGCTTTTTTGGATCATTTTCGCATCGTTTTAATAGACTGAAAATAACCTAGAAATATTCGAGTCAAGTTAAATTTCCGATTTCAGTTATGAAATATAATATAAAAAAGATTTTAAATGCTCTAGATAGCTCTCGGAGTAATAAGAAACATTAAATGAAACATTTATTTATAATACTGCTTTGATAAAATTTTAAAGAAAATGCAAATTTCTTTTCTCTTTTCTATCTCTTCCGCTCACAACCAGAATACCAAGCAAGTTTCTGGGTATTTCTGAGGTAATAAAAGTACCTAT
>UCOL01005644.1:0-11180 GCA_900474335.1 Ormyrus nitidulus | reverse complement strand
TTACTAGGATTGAGTAATAATTTTTACCGTGCTGTCACGTTAAAATTTAATCTGATTTCAAATAATTTTTTTGAGAAGGGAGTCCTGCCCCACGATTATCATGGTTTTCACGGTAATTTTGAGTAGAATATTTTGTCCGTGTACTTGATATAAAAATTACGCAATACAATTTTACATTGCAATTTTATACTTCCTCCTACTAAAAAGCATAGTAACTTTAAATAGATCATATTATGTTTCTCCGCGTACATTACTGCGAAAATTCAACCCAATTTCCCAGGCCTGCAAACAGATAAAAAAAACCGCCGTTATTAGCTGAATCTGCAACACAACAATCCAAACACGCCATCAAAACCCCCAGAAACGAGCAGCTCGTCCCTCACCCCGTCAGAATCCATCGTCGCGCTCTCAGCTTGAAAAAAAGAAAAAACCTTATAATGCATGAAAGCGCGTCCGCGCCCGACGAATATTCGAAAAAGCCGTCATTCGCGCAAATGAAATCGCGCGCCGCGTATAATAACAAGAAATTTTTTGCATCGCGCCGCCGGCCCGGAATTTACCCGGGTTAATTCCGGCCCGCGGGAAAATCGATAACGGCGGCCCCCGTCATCGAGTATGGTGAAAACACCGTTCGCTCGAATTCCCGCCCCGCGAGTCGTTTACGGGGGTGTAATTCATCGATTAAGCGAGCTCGTTTGCGTTCGGGAGAATCGGCGCCTTGTTTTCTTTGCCTCGCGGGGAAGGTCGCGGCGCCGATGAGGTTGAGTCGTTCGGACGCCGGGAAATATTATTTGCATAACGAGGCGGCTTATTTTCGAGGACAATGCCGCGCGAAAATAGCTGCAATTAAGGGGGCTCTGCTTCTTTTTTTTTTCTATAGCCTTTGCAGTTTTTCGACGCGGGAGGAGGTGTCCTCGCGTTTCACAAAAGCATTGACGCCTTCAAATTGCACTTACATTTTCTATTAATTCGTTTGTCGATAATCAATATATTCGTTTCTCTCACTATATACTTTCAAGAAACAAATTAAGAAAAAGCTTCTCATTTATCTTGCAGGAGGCCCTAATTCAGACGTCACCTTTCCGGAGGAAACCACTCGAAATTCGATCGAAGAAGGGTATCCAAGCGTTCGTCGAAATACGCCTCGTAAAGACGCATCTGTGTCTCGCACCCACGCAGCCACGGAGACTGGAGCCCGAAAGTCATTAAGCAGCGGATTCTAGGGGGTGACTCTTTATACCTGCCAGTCGAGAGAGGAGAAATATTCACCCGTTCGAGGGCCGATTTCATTCGGTTTATTATTACATTAATCACCTACGCAAAACGATTTTCCAGCCAGTCCGCGGTTACGTAAAAGGTCGGTCGACCAGACTCGAAGGAAACTCGCCATTAGTTTAGCTCGGTCGTCGATTGACGCACCATTATATCTCTCGTCCGAGTTTCCCAACGCTCCTAAATTCGGTCGCAACAGTCGTTCCCTCGGCTCGCTCGCGACTAGCTGCAGGAGAGAAAGAGCGGCGTGTCGCGCGCAGAAATTGAATAAACGAGCCTAACAGTAAACGCTAATATAAAACCGTCCGCGTTGGCCTAATTGCATAACGGCTCACGAGTCCCCCCCTCCCCCTCGCCCTTCGAATTTTCGGGACTGACGCGCGTCCGTCTTGATGAAGTTCGCCATTACGCGCGGCTCGTCGAAGTGGATTTCCTCGGGAGGGAAAGGCCGCTTCTCTCTCTCTCTCTCTCTCCGCGGGGAATTTATTATATCCCCGCGGTCCGCGGGAGTGGATTTTATAGCGAAATTGCGCGGGAATTACGTCGGCCTAAGTTGCAGAGAGCCCTTTTGTCTCGAGGTCGGAGAGGAGAGATTCAGTCCTGGAAAATCGTGATTTATGCTCCGACCGGCTAAATGATTGCCCTGCGGGTTGTTTTGTTGGCCCGCCTAGACGTTGGCTGGGGCGCTATTTAGATTGTTCCCGGGGATGCCTTTGTTGCGCGTATTATTTACTTTACGGCCGGTGTAATTAGAAGCTTTTCGGCTCTTCTTCGGCCGTTTCTGGATGCATAATATGCTGAAGTCGTGAAAATAGCCAGGCTCTCTCTTCAATATTTCGCCTTTTATTTTGGAAATCTTGGGCGCTTATGCTCTTTGGAAACTTTTCAATTCCGCACTCTAGTCGCCGCTTAAGAGAATATTGTTATAAAACATCGCTAAACTTATAATAATTTATTCAAAAACAAAAATTAATCATTCGTCCATCGGCGTGATCTTAACTCCCGTTAAAATTAGCAATAAACAGCCTCGTAAACAGCCAAGTCAATCCGTCAAAAATCAAAATCAGCTCCTTTCTCCCGTCCCTCTCACCTGAGGGGCCCAGTTTTTTCCTTTTTTTTTCGGGCCCCCCGTCCCTATCTCCTCTTTATCTCGGGCGCGACTCTCCGGCGCTCTGGGAGCAAGTAGTTCTGGCGCGCCGTTGGTCTGACGCGAAAGAGAGTGAAGCGAACCGAGAGCGAGACGGCGGCGGCGGCGGCAGGCGAAAACCGGTCGGGAGCAGAGAGAGAGAGAGAGAGGCGCATCGCTGCACGAGGAATGCAAGCCGGCGATCTTCGTGGCGGCGTTGCCACGTCGCGCGACGGGCCCCGTGCACGCCGATTTTTCTCGGCGAAGCGTGGCCGGCTCCGATTGGCCGGGAATTTTTGGCTACGCCGCGATGTACTTTTTTATATTGCCGAGGCGCGCACCGCCGCGGCTTTTCCGCCGCCGCTGCTTTGGGCTCTATTATGGGAGTGGCTTTTTCCATCGAGGAGGGACGGAAGGACTTTTTCGCTCCGTTTCTTTGTGGGAGGAACGCCTGATTGTTGCACGCTTATTTTTGTGCCTTGTTTTTTGCGGGATTTTAAAATAGGGATCGAGTGTTACGTTTTATGAGGATTTTAAAATGCTAAAATTTAGTAAAACACTCGGAATCCTAGAAACCTCAAGAGCGTATAATCGCGATTCCGTGAAAAGCACGTGGAAAAAAAAAATTGCTTCTTAAAACTCTAATAACGCATCTAAACTTTTGACTTTCAACTCGGCGTCGAGCAGCAACTTAATAAAATCGGGGAAATTCGCCATCATCACAGGCCTGCGCCTCGAGCGCAAAAATCAAAGGCCCCTCCTTCGCCGCTGTGAGAAAAATCCGAGAGGAGCAACAGCATCGGCGTTCGAGAAACGCGTTTCCCGGGCTGGAAAAACGTTCTCGCCCGGCGTGCAGTGTGTTATGCGCCTCGTACGCTTTGGCGTCAGTTGGCCTGCACACGTGCAAGCCAAGCCGCGATTCTCCGCTTTATCTCCCTCCCCCATTTCTCTGGGCCTCTCCCTCCTCGCGATGCGTCTCTCTCTCTCTCTCTCTGCCCCCTCCTCTAATCTCGGACTTTTCCAGATTAGCGTCTTTATTTTCGACTTTACGGCGCCGGTTCCCAGGAGAAAGAGACGAAGAGAGAGAGAGAGATAGAGAGGGAGAGCGAGTCTGCGCCCGACGGATTTTTTTTCAAGGAGAGGGATTTATCGCTCTCCGCTCTGAATGCTTCTGCGCGCTGTTTTTCCGGAGCCGCTCGCCCGTAGCCTCGCTGATAATGCGGAGGCTTTGTTTTGCGAGGGGGGGAGCGCGCGGCTTTTTATAAATAGATTGCGAGAGGAGTATTTTTATGTTGCCGAATTCAGCGGGGGAGGTGTGTGTTCGCCTTTCGAAATAGGCGGCGATGCTCTCTAGAGTCATCGAGAAAAGGGCGCCGGGACGAGGAGAGGAGGCAATGGAAAACTTGGGTATGCGACGAAGCAAAAATCATCTCTCTCTCTTTAATAAAGTTGGCGATCGTGAAAGGTATCCAGGTATACGGTTCATTGGCCCTAAAACGAGAGCTTACGCAAGTGTAATAATCAGCTCCGAATTTTCGATTTCCCAACGCATCGCGGCGGCGGCGATCGGCGACCGGCGCGAAAATGACGCTTTCACATGCGTCGCGGAGAGAAATCACGCGGCGAGCGCGTGACGTTATCTTTTTCTAATCGGCCCGTTACTGCAGCGCTACGCCGACTCGATGAGCGAGCGGTGTGCGTATATATATAGCCAAATATAAATTTACGGTACACGGAGAATAGGGAACCTCTCGGACGAATGAAAAGCCAAGGCGCGGGCACAAAGAAAGTCGGGTTTGGTAATGCCCGTACGGACACGGGCGGATTATCCGGAGTGCCTAATGAGCCCCGGAAGCTTAATGACTTTGGAAAACGACTGATAGGTCAGAGGGCCTCAAGAAACTTTGCTCGGTGTACCTGCAGTCTGTACGAGGTTCTCGATGTTTGCTTAGCTTTTTTGTCAATAAATTAATTTGCTCTGTGGGTACAGTCTGCAACTATTGTTATTGTACGAGGAACATTATTTGCTAACGCAAATCGTTGCCAATCAGAGACGTGCAGAATAAAAAGTACGTTTAATCAAGTGCATTTTTACTGTACGCGTGTGAATTAATAAAAATTTTTAGACCGTCGCGTTTGCGGAACAATGCTGCCTTTAACTTTTGCCAGATTACCCTAGATTACCTTCAACTTACCTGTCGTCGCAACGACAATAGTAATAAAAGCATTGAAATAAATGCCGCCGTATAAAGCAGCAAAACTGAAGTGGGCGCAGCATCCTATAACCGCAGGTAGAAAGCAGGAGCTCCACCGTGTCCCGTACAACCTCAACAGTCCGAAATCGAAACCAGCCCAGAGAGCAGCCTAAACAATGGGTCTTCCATCCCCCCAGTGTTTGTCAATAAAAATTTAACGCCGCGGCGCGTGGCGTCCTCTTTCAGGTTTCGAGTCAAAGACGAGACGCACACAAAACCCTCAGCGGGACTCCGAAAAGACGATATTAGCCGAGAAAGCTCTCCGAGAGTCAAGGCCGAGGAGAAAGGGAAGAAAGAGGGCCCGAGGGGGGATAATGAGAGAGGCGCCTGTGAATACATCGGGAGATTTTCCGTTAACGAGGCTCGCGGGCTTTTTGCTCTGATTTTGGAAGAGCCGATTCGATCTGCCCGCAGCTTTGCGTCATTGGACATTATTGGCGAAAGCCGCGGCGGGTTTTGGCCTTTTAGAAAGTCGGCTGCTTTTGTGAGAGCGACGTTACCGCGGCAATTAGCGGACGGAAAAGGAGATTGTTAATGTCGTGGTTAATGGGTTTAAGTGGGGCTGAATTTTTGGCTAATGGTGCTATATTTTATAGTGCGCTGCATTGTATTTCACTGGGGAGGGGTTATAATTCACGAGTATCTTGAGAGTTTTCGGCTTGAAAATTGATAATATACTGTTTTGCTGATAAAAGTCTCAGAAATATCAGCTCTAGTCAAACACCTTATCTAATTTTAATGGTTAAATGGCATTTTTTTACTTCTTTCGAAGATTAGAAATCGAGTGATTTAAGTTTAATAACTGAGAAAGGAAAATTTGAATGAAAAATTTAAATTAACCGTCTGTCGAATCCGTTAAAGTTTATGTAAATAAACTTCGCAAAAATAATTGTTTAAATGGTTTATTTTCACAATGATATCGAAACAATTTATTAAAAGCCCTGAGAAAAATGTTAATTTCGTTGCGAAGAAAATCTTTCGCCAGACACCGCGCAATTAAAGTAATTTTTTTGTGGCAAGCTCATCGCAGAAGCAGCGTCCTCCAAAAGCAGCCAGCATCCCCAACGAAAGACCATAATAACCCCGCTAACCTACATCCCCGATAAACTCCCAGACGACCGAGCAAACTGCGATCCGCAAACTCCTCCCTCCTAAAACCAGGTCCTCCTAATTTAATAATCTCGCAATAAAACTCGGGCTTTCTCCCGCGCACCCCTTTGGCAAGTTAACGAGGAGAAAATGCTCGCTCGAAAGTAATCCCCGGCTCCTTGCGCGGCCCCATTCATCCCGCCCGGCTGAAAGGAACGAAACATCGCGCGCGGCAGCCAGCAGCAACAGCTGCGACGACCCTGGCCCGATTCGCGAGAGAGGCGGCGGCGAGTCGTCGAAGCTCCGGGGCAGGACTACCGCCGCCAGGCTCTATTTTTAGGACGGCGCGCGGCGGGGGAGGGAGCCCGCTTTTTGCGTCCCGCTTTTAGACGCGGCGGCCGTTCCCCCCGGAGATCGCGCGAGCGGGCTAACGGTATTTTTGCATCCGGCCAGAGGAGTAGGGACACGACGAGAGTGCAGGGGAGGCTGCTGCTGCTGCTGCTGCGGCTGCTGCTTCGCCGAGGACACGCGGAAGTGACGCCGAGATATGCCGCCGCTTATTTGGGGCTGCTGTTTTGCGCGCCGAGGGAGGGAGCTGTTAGCGGCAAGGATAAAGGAAGATTTTGTTTTTTTTTTGGTTCTTTCGCTATCTTGGGAATTATTAAATGATGTTTTAAGTCGCATTAACTCAGACCTCGCCCTTTGCGCGCATTATTGAGTGCTTTGTATATTGACAAAGCGAAACAAAGGCAGATCAGAATTTCTAATGTGCTTGGCTTGTTTTTTTTAACGTTATTTTTTTTGTTTTCATAAGTGGAAAAATTGAGGACTTTTTACAAAATAACAGGTGCCTTTTTAAGCGTTTTAGGAAAATTCCAAGAACAACGTGTGTATATATTTACTTCTTGCGTCCTGACATGAGTGATCCACTCGCATTTTCCCGAAACGGAAGCTACGCTAAAAAATTAAAAAATAAGCCGTAGGAGTTGCTTTGCTTTTTTGACGGTTCTTCTTTTAGTACAGCAAACCCAAGAGTTTGACAAATTTCGAGAAGCTCTTAATTTCAGTAGGTTAAAACTCGCAAGAATTACTCGAACCTAATTTCCCCGGTCCTCTTAATAAATTGCATTTAAAATCTCTCTCCGAGAGCTTCCTTTTCAAATTCTTTTATCAAACCTCGAGGGAAGACGAAAAAGCTCCTGCAGCCCCACTTACCAGTCTCCTCCCCCCTCGCCCCGCAAAGTTCGAGCACTAAAAATCCGGCGGAAAATTCACGAAACACACTTCTCTCCGAAATGAAAACTCCCGCAGCCGTTAGAATCTACCAAACATGCCGAGAGAGCGAAGCATCGCCCCGTTTTTCCCCCATTTCCACTCTCCGGCTGGCACTCCTCGTTTCGCGCTTCCGCCGAGGAGCGCATAACGATCAGCGCCAGGCGCCGACGTTCCAGATTCTTTCGAGCCGAAATTTCGGACGCGCCGAGTGTCGAATTTACTCGCGTCGAGGCTTAATTGCCGAAGCTGGACGTAGTGCCGTGTATATAGTTTCGGAAAACCCGTTCCGAGCGACTTTCTCTCGCCGAAAGCTTCGATCGACCGCGCAGCTGGTGATCGATCGAGTCGCTCTCGAGAATTTCGGGAGTATATGTATAGTGAGAGCGAGGATTTACACGATACGGAGTGATATGGGAAATTAAATCGGATTGCATTTTAAATTTGAAATCGTACTTCACCCGCTCGCATTAAATAAACGCTCGCGGCGCACATCTTTTTTCGCGCTTTATATACAGCCGACGATGTAAATCTTAGATTTACATACATACGCGACTTTATATTGGAACACCGCGATGCGCTCCCGGGACTTTATTAAAGTTTTTTTCGAAAATCCTTAATCACCCAAAGGCGCGAGGCCGGGAATTTTCGCGAAAAATTCATTTACCTCTCTCTCTCTCCGCGTTCGGGAGCGTATACACTAATGTTTACTTTTAAATAATATCGCTGAAAGCTTCGCATCCGCGAGAGCGCCGACGCAATTTCACTCTCTCTTTCAAATTACATCTAAAGTGCGAGGCGCTATCGGGCGATGAGTTTCTACATACGATTTCCGCAGGGAAATTCTCGGCAAAAATAGTCGACATTTTCAGCAAATTCGAACGCATCCGTAAATCATTAAAAAGAAAAAAAAAAGAAACTAGTCCAATCTATTTTGATGCTAAAGCCATTTTTACCTCGAATCTGCATTACGTTTTACGTAATAATACATATAGATACGTTACAAAATTTCAAAACAGCAGCAATGATCGACGCTTTTCCTTCGACCCGCGATCGGATGGAAGCAATCGATCGCCGCCGAAATTTCGAACACACAGAGAGGCCGGTTGAAGTGTACGAAAATTTTATGTAACCGGTCGCGGCTTACGCAAGCAGGACAATTTTCGGCGCGCGCCGGTTCGAGACGCAATTTTAACCTGCGCACGCAACACATCCGCGCGAGAGAGGCGAAATCGAATTCGAGCGTTAGAGTGGGAGCTATTGTACGTCGCGCTCGAGCTTTCGAAATTCGTTGGGATTTCACGCAATCTAAACAGCGGGCGAATCTTGAAAATTTACGAGCTTAATTGTATAAACGAGACTGGGGAATAAACGATGATTTCGGTGGACAAAGTGCTTTTTAATGTTTTCTTCATAATAACAATGGGCCTTTAGTCGAAAATCCGTATTTGCTTTCAAGTAATACGCGCACAAATGAAATTGCATTCGCGAGGCGTCGGTAATGTTTGAAATTGATGCGGAACGTCCGAGTTACAGATATTAATGTACTCGCTCGTATTCCGCGTATTTATTACGCCGCTGGTATTAAATTAACAAATATATATGTTCGTTCGAACGGTTTCGCAAAATGTTGCGTATAAATTTCGTTTTCAATAAAGAAAAAGGGGACGGAGCTTTCAATATATCAAACGCGCGATGAAAAATGAACGTAAGCATGTAAAGTAAGCATGTATATTCATGAAAAAATAAATTTCCGCGTAAAAATTGTATAAAGTGCGGGCGGAGCTCCTGGCAAAAATGATTAAACGCCGCATCGACGGCCAAAAATTTTGCGTTTTATTCCGCGGGATCGAGCAAACACCAGCAATCTCCATAGAGAGCTTAAACAATTTACCCGAAATGAAAATCTATTAAAAATCTGTCGCCGCGCGATAATACCGTGAAAAATTAAAAGAAAAGCGGCTGCAAATCCAATCTCGATCGCGTTTCCACAGAACGATTTCGCCACCTATACCATAAAAAACAAAAAAAAAAAAACTCGCGCGCACGAAGCTCTCTCTCTCGTCTGCCCGAAGAAACGGCTCGCCAAAGACCTTCCTAATCCACCGGTGCCCCCCTTCACTTTACCTTCACTTTCGCATCGCTTTCTAAGCGCGCGCGCGCGCGGCCAAAAATACTGCACGTGAAAATCTGACGGCGGCGAAAAAAAAATAGAGGAGAGAAGAAGAAGGAAGGCGCCGTCGCGAAGTGGGTCGGCGAGCGTCACTTCTTGAAAGGCTGCCGGAAAAGAGAGAGAGAGAGAGACCTTTTTCGAGGCAGCACCCGATCTTTTTTTCAAGGCTCTCCTTTCATCCCGGTATTATCGGCGAATGAAAAAAAAAGAGAGAGAGAAGAGAAAAAGCCGAGGGAGGGAATAATGCGAATCGGGGATGCGCGTTATTTGCGCCGGCGAAGGTCTTCCTTTCTTTTTTCTTTTTTTTTTATTCTTCCTCCGGCGGGGCTTTGTGCATTTTTTCAGGGGGCTATTCAGGGGAGGCTGCAGGGCTGTTTTGCGAAAGCCGGCTGGGGTTTTTCGGCGGGGGCGGAATGCGGGGGCAGAGTGGGAGGGGGTATTGAATAATCAGTTCGCGAATTCAATGGCTTGTAAAGTGGGACATCGGGGATTAAAATTGGCGGAAAGGCTTTGTTAAGATTTTATATTTTAACGATGTGAATTCTTTTTTTTTCTTTCTTTCTTGGTGATTGGGAATAGCGGTGGGGAGAGGAGCGTAGTTTTGTTGCTGCACTCGGTATTACATTTTTTCTGTAAAGACGTGCAAGTAAATTAGTCGGTGCTTAAAAGCTGTTTTGGTTGAGGTTTATTTTTTGTCATGCACATATTTTACTTTGGCTTTGAATTGAAAAAAAAACAGTTTTATTAGCCTTAATTCCGTTTCGGAATATGCAGAAAGTTATTTGGAGTGAGCTTAAGTAACAGAATGAAGTTAAAAGTAATTACTCTTCTGATGTATATGAACAGAAAAACAATAATGTAATAATGTTAATCCGCGTATTTTAAAAAGCTTTTACAAAATGCAAAAAGGGACGTAATTTTACTTGGCGCAATCCGATTTATCCTACAAATTGTATTATGCATTTTTCCACAAAAAAAACTCTTACGCAAATAACATTGATTTCAACGTGTACGCGGAACGCAAAAAGTATAATCTTTATATTCCAAGTTGTAAAAACTCCGAATATCCCAGCAAAGGGATCCCAGCAAGCCAGGCTAAAAATCCAATATAAACCCTAAACGCGACCGACTCGAAAAATCCGAGCCGGCGTCAGACGACGGCGGCGTCATCCGATAGAATCACTGGGGAAAGACAACTCCCGCGGCAGGAGGAATGAAATATTCCAATCGGAGCGAAGCGAAGGAAACCCCCCTCGAGAGAAGAAAGCTCGTTCGATATACCTGCTCCCCCCCCTCCCATCCGAATCGGTGAGCTGTAGCTTTTCCCGCGAGACGCGCCACGTAACAGGTGCCTCCTCGCCGTCGAAAACTCGCTTTCAAGGACAGCCGCGGCCCTCGGGCTTCTTCTCTCCCGGTTTTTTTTTTTTTTTTTCCAGTTTTCCGGCTGCAGCGCCGGGATTTTGTTTCGTAATCCTACGGAGCTGGAGACGCGGAGCGCGCGGCGGTGCTTTTTGCCGAGGATTCTTTGTTGCGCGGGGGGGATTTGCGAAATTTTTGACTTTGAGCGGGAGATTTTGTTATTTCGAATGACGAGCGAGATAAGGATTTTGGGCGAAATCCAGGCAATTTGTTACTTTGACGAGAAATCGTACTTTTTATAGCTTACTTTTAGACGAGAATCTTCTAGGAAACGAAATCAATCTACAATTAGATAACAGCAGTTTTAAAATCATTTAAAGCTACAATACTTTATCTTTCTTCCGCTACTTATTTCCCCCAAAATAAGCCAATGACTCCTCCGAAAAGCCTGAGGATCATTCAAATTTAGCCCTCCGTATAAAAATCTAAAAGTCAACTGAGCAAAGCGCTCGAAAAATCAGGTGAAAATCTCGAAAATCCATCCGCTCCGTCCTTAACCCTGAACCCTCGATCCAGCGTCGTCATCGCCGCCCAAGACAAAGCCCCCCTCGCGGTACCTGCTCCCCTCCCCCCC
>UCOL01005643.1:0-11173 GCA_900474335.1 Ormyrus nitidulus | reverse complement strand
CTTTTATTCTATTAAATGTTTAGTTCATGTGAAAAAAAGCGTTTCTTGCTAGGAAATTATATTCTAAAAAGGTTAGCTTGTTCCTACTTAATTTTTTTTTTGCTACCTATTTCCTAGGTAAGAAATGTTGTCCATTTCGACCAGGGATGTGATATCACCAATTAATTTAACAAGATACGGTGACTTTATAGTATTATTAGTATATACTGTAAAATTTAACAATTTTTTATATCTCTTAAAACATATATTTATTTTTGTTTCTACTAAATCTTCTTTCAATGTATCTATTTTCCGCAGAATTTCTATTTGAGTGAGTGACGTTTAACAGTATTAAATGATTAGTTTGAAACCTAATTTATACAAATTAAAGTTATTAGCAAAGGCAATTCGAGAGAATTCTGGATTTTCAAGTTAATGTTAATTTACCTGATTTATTATAATGGCTAACGGTAACAATTATAATATTACATCTTATTTTTCACTAAAATTGTATTAGATAATAGCAGAGATTTATTAATTTTGAAACCCATTGCGATAAGACTTTGTAGTTATATCGCAGTACATTAATATTACGTTTGTAACTTAATTTGCTGTTTCAATAAATCATATTCGATTGAAATAATGGGAGCAATAATTTTTGGAAAAATTTCATTGCAATGATATTATACAATCGTGTTACCTGAACGTCAATTTTAACTATTCACTTATAAATACATTTCTCTTATTAACCACCGCAACTCTCATTCAAAATACAAAACTGAAAATACAATTTTCATAAAGTTGACTCGCAACGCACACCACCGTGTTTCCAGCCAAAATTTCGCTATCGATTCTCAAGTATCAACGCTATCTCCGCTATCTCCTCCCCGATACTCCACTCAAACCGCCGCCATAATTTATGCAACCTTTTCGCCAACGCACGCACATTTCCCACCCCGAACGCGTCCCGGAAAAGAATCCCGCAGTCCTCCCCGCGGTAACGCCGCGCTCGAGACAAGCCGCGCAAAATTAATTCCACTCGCCCGTAAAAGCCTCGAGATACTCATCGCCATTACCGTCGATAAATATATATCGCGGGGCGGGCATTAGCGCACTGTCCGGACGCATCAATCACGCGCCAGACGTTCCATTCCTCGCGGCGTGGGGCCGTTATTGCCTCCGCGGATCCCCTGCCCGATCCCGGCCGTAAACTTGCCCGCTTACGTGTACACGATCTGTACACTGCACGGGAGGCTCTCTCGTCTTCGAGTGGCCGCGCCGCTGGTTGTGTTTGCTCGCTCTCGGCGCAAACGTTACACGCATCTGACGGCTGTCGGCGAGCGAGCCGATTTACTCTCGACGAATTAGATATGGGAATGCAGGGGTTGATGATACTTTTAAGGGGGAGCGGTGTCGCGAGGTGGGGGCGGGAGGGTTTTAGAGTTTGACGGGGAGGTTGAAAGCGGGTTTTTGTTTCGGAGGCTGGAGTTGGGGCAGAGCGCGAATTTAGTGGTCAATTGTATCTAATTTTGTTAATGTGTATTTTTAATTATGGGTAGTGATTGTAGTAATTTATTGCAGTGGTACTAAAGCCGCTCGTTGCATTATATTTTTGATGGAAGTCAAATCCGACAACTATTCTTTGATCAAGAAACATACATAGAAATATATTTTGTGATAATTTTGAATCTACAAAAATAGTTTTGAGAACTTTCTTTAGGCAGTCAAAGTTAAACCGCTTAGCTTACTTTGAAATGTTCAAACAGGACTTTAAATGCAGTTCTAAATTAGTACGCTGAATATATATAGCAATAATACATTCAAAATCAAGTTAAATTATTTTATAAGTCCGGTTAGTACTTTTATTTTAAACATGATTATTTTTAAATATTATTCGACACCTCATTTGAATTCTTCCCTAACTTAAAGTAAAATTTATAATAAAATTTTGCAATTATACTCTTTCCGAATACCGTCATAATTTCCAATTCAATATTTAATACATCATCGAACCTTACCGCCAAGATTACCCCGATCAGTCCAACGAAATACTACTCGAACGCGCGAAAAGACAAATTGCCCTCAGCATCAAACCGATATACGCAAACGCTGCTCCCAGAAGCAGCTCCTCGCAACAAAAGAAAACAGCCCCCGGATGATAATTAGCTCCGAAGCCGAGGAAAAGCCCCGCTGCCGACGAAATTACAGCTCGCAGCCGTCGGGGAAACGCGATAAAGAAGCAAAAAAAGGCTCTCGCGCAGAATATATTCGAAAGGCGCGGCTCGGTGCACTGCTGCTTGGCACTCCGCGCACATCAGATAAATTTTCAATCGGGCAAATTCTGAAAAGGCGAAGAAGCTTCCCAGCCCCCCTCCCCCCTCGTCTCGATCGAACAAGTTTAAAAATCGATGCAGCAGCGGCGAGGCTGACGAGAGTCCTCCCTCCCCCTGAAAAGCAGAGGGAAATGCCTGCGGACGCCGGCTAATAGAGTATTCCGTTTGCGGGATGGAGCTACATTTTTCAAAATAATGCCGATTAGCCGGCGAGGAAAATTGAAAATCCGCCGCTGAGAGCTACATTCCGCCGGGGGGGAAACGCGTGATTTCATTATGCGTGTATGTGCGTCGACGCAGATTTTTCGCGGATCCGAGAGGGAACGGGGGGTGATCCTCCGGGGTCTCATGCGTATGGATGTGCAAACGAATGCGGGCTTAAACGCGAGACGGATGCGTTGCTGTGCTATAGACGGTCACGCTTGCTGTGCGTAAGAGAGTAAACATGTTACGGGGCGTTAAGATATTAAAATCGCGGAGTACTGATAATTGAAACGTGTCGGGAGTAATTTACCGATGGTTCATTGGCGGGTAAGTTTGAGTTGGAATGCAGAGTTTAACTTGAAACGAGTAAATTATTCGCGACTGTAACGCAAACATTCGTTCTCAAGTACAAATTTGTAATCAGAGTACAAGCACGAAATAACGTAAACGATTACAATTTGCGGGATAACGAAGGTTTCGAAAAAAATTCTTCAAAGACCCGTACTTCTCAAAGGCACTCCAGTTCGAAAATGGAACAGCTACTTTACATGCACGCGAACGGCTCCTAACTTTCCGCGCGGCTCTGAGAAAAAAAAAATTCCCCCTAGAAAAGAGAATCAATATTTCGATGTCTCTCTCTCTCTTTCTCTTTCCTTGGTATTCCCCGAGTCTGCACCAAACCCAAAACAGGGCATTAATGAACTTTTCTATTACCTCCTCGCAAAAGCGGCCGCTACTCCGACGAGGGTCTCGGCAAAAAAGGAATTGTTAAAACAATCGGAGCCGAAGGTGTACGGAAAGTCACTTTATGCCCTCCGCCTGACGGAGGCGAGAGAGAGAGAGAGAGAGAGAGAGAGAGAGAGAGAGAGAGAGAGAGTCTACGTCTTCGGAAAGAGAAGCGCGCAGCGCCGCGCGGCGCGGCAGGTTTGGAATGCGGGCCACGTAGACGGTAAAACGCCCCCATGATTCAATTCGCATCAGCCGCCCGGGCGCCCCCCTTTTCCTCCCCCGCTTCCTCTTTCCCGCTTTCTCTATCTCTTCGTGCAGCGGAGCAGCCTCTCTCCGCGGTTGCCGCCGCCGCTGCCGACTTTCGAGCATCGACGCGCCAGCCTTCATCCGTGAAGACGCAGTCCGGAGCACGGAGCACTGTGTCAACTCGCTACTTACTTCGATTGTCTGCCTCCTCCGTCTCTCCCTCCTCTCTCGGGCAAATTTTCTTTTCTCGGCTCTCTCTCGGAGGCTGTACACGCTGCCTCTCTGCCTTTTTTCTCGCGCGCGCGGCTCTCGGGGAGACTCGCTACATTGTGCGCGCCCGCCTGTTTTGGTATTCACTCTTCTTCCTTACTTGAGTACACACGCGGCCCCCCGAGCGCCGATTGACTGCTTCTCGCCCGTACTTGGCTGATGTGCCTAGCCGGAATATTTAGTGTATAAGCGACGGGGGCTTTTTTCAAATTTCGTTCTTGCGCGGACACTTTAGTCGGTCGTTAGGCTCTCCGCCGGCCGGGGGAAGGTTAAATTCCTGTTTACGCTTTCGTTTCGAACGCGCGACGTGAAAGGTCGTTCCGACGCTTCGGGTTTATATTTAAGTAGATTCTCTCCCTTTGTAATCGAAGCCCCGACTTTTTAACGACTCGACCGGAGCGTAACTTAATGACGCTTGATGTATATTCCAGTTACGTAATATATTGCCGGGCTTCGCTTTACAGGCGACGATATGCGAATTAAGCGATTCAGTTTAGGATATATATATATATATACTCGCCGCTAAATAGTCAGGCGAGCCTCAAACAAACGTCAATTAGCGAAGTGCGTCGTATTTCAGGCTGATACGGTATACACGTCGCGCGTACGTGCCGAAGAATTTCGTTAAATTAACCGGCCTGATCCGCCTGCGAGTGTGGATGCTTCGTTAGTGTCTTTACTCACTCTCTCTCTCTCTCTCGCTCTCTCTCTCTCTCTCTTTCTCTCTCGAGTGTCGGCGTAATTAAAAGCTTGTTTAATTGCTTTTTACAAAGGACGACTAGTTTTATTACAAAATAAATCCCTGGTAGAAACGGTAAACAGTTTTTTTTATAGCCAATTCTTAGCTTGGTTTGTAGTTGAAAACGACACATTGCTATTACTTTTTGTCATTGTCAAATAATTAAATATGTTTGCTCATGAATATTTCAAGGTAATGATATTTTATCTTTCAAAATGATTTTCAAATTGTTTTTATTTAATTTAGACATCAATTTTAGCTAAAAAAACTAGCCCAACTGGTTAATTTTCTACCAGGGCCGTTATAGTGTAATACATAATTTTCGGCTGACTCTGATTTCAGCTTTCTTCGTATACAAAGATCAATAAATTAATAAGCGTAAAACGATAAATTTTCAATTAGCAATCCAGTATCGAGCCTAATGCGGCTTGAAATTTAATAAAAGACAAGAGGGGCCAAGCGACAAACCGATCGAGGAAACAGCCAACTTTATTGAAAACGAGCGACGATCAAAAAAGGGTCCAACGGGGGGGCAATGAATCAAATCACCTCTTTTATTCCCCGGGTAAGTCACGTTCCTCGCTCACGGCCACTTTGCCGTCCTCTCGGCGGCTCTTCCGGACTGCTTAATCCGTTTGCTGCCTGGCAGCTCTTTTTTCCCCATATTTTCGGGGGGGAGGGAGGGACGACGCGCACATTTCGCAGCCCATAAACATATCGAACGACACGTGTCTCCCCCCCCCCTCCTCCCTCTATCTATCTCTCTTTCTCTTTATCGCGGGGCTTTCCGCTCACGCAGCAGCAGCAACGGCAGCCGCTCGAATTACCCTTGAAAAATTGCTGAGCACATTGCCGTCGGCGGCGGCGGGAAAACAGGCGGCGTCGACGCGTCGAATCTCCCTTTTTTTTCTGTTTGCTAATCGGGTTTTATTGGCGCGCGACAACGGGCGCATGTTAATGCGACGACGACCCGATTTTTCGCCGTTCGGGCGCTTTTTCCCAGAGCCAATATCCGAGGCGAGCCGCTTCGAGCGCGGAGGCTGCAGGATCTCGAGTGGGAGCAGCCGCGCGGGATGATTTGGCTGCCGAGCCTTGGAGACGCGGTTTTATGCGTTTACCGGCGTTTTGATGATTTGGCGTAGAGAGTATCGGGTTTTGGTGTTTTTTTGTTTAATGTACCTTTTGACGATAAAAAAGATAGTCTATTATACACATGTAAATTGTTTATAAAGTGTTTAATAAGTCGTAAATAACCAGGGATCGAATTATAAATAAATTATTGCTGAGTAGACATTTATTATGCGGCGTTTTAATAAATTATCGAGTTTTTAAACTTAAAACTCACCTTATCAATCATATTATTTCAAACAAATTCATCAAACCCTTATATCAAAAACCAGCAGCAAACCAGACATATCAACTTAATCAAGTTTAAAAAACAAACCCCCACCATCCACGTTAAAAACCCCGCCACATCGCCCAGCGCACGAAAAAACCCGAGCTATTTTCATTTCCCCGCGTCGTTGCACATACCGTCGCGGCATTCCACCGGACGCGCATCAGCGCTCATAATCCATCCCGATAAATATCGCGGAGTCACGCGCCGGACGTGTCCGGTGCACCCTCCTGGCACTGCTCATATCTGCGGAGATCGAGGCCTCGCGCCGCGACGCATCGCAATACCATCCGTATACGAAAAGGAAAGAAGAAGCCTTTAATAACGTCGGCATTCCCGCGCCGCCGTTATACGCGGTTAGCACACCTCGGGGATTTTGAGTTATGGGCCAGAGAGAGAAGCGCAGCCGCCGGGGAGCGCCGCGGTGGCGGTGGCCCTTTTCAGCGGCGGCGGTTAATGAGCCGACGGGAGTAGCGTCCGTCTCGGCCTCTAAGCAAGCCGCATTAATTATTTCCGATATATATCCCCGAGTCGATTCGAGAGAACTTGCCGCGCGGTCGGTTCGGGCGCAGTTTTGGGGTTGTGTTTGCGGGGCTTTTTTGATGGTTGATGCGGGGGATCGGCGCGGCGAGAGGAAAGATTTGAACTTGCTAATTTTTGAAGTGGTTTAATTGTTCAGACAGATGTTGGAAGAAATTAGATTTAAGGATGAATTTATACCTTAAGTTTTGGCGAGAAGCTGGAATTCGCGCCGAGTATTCATTTCTCTATTACTGTGCTTTTTAATAATAGTATCATTAGAATTATTTTACATTTTTTATTAAAATCGATATAACAATTTATAATCTTGTATTTGTATAAGTAAGTTTGTAAAGTATATATTTGAGAAGAATCGCTAACAAAGGACTTTACAATTTTGGTTTTTATGTACAAAAATTTCACGTCGATAATAATTAGTATAATGGCTACTTTACATATCATACCGCAAACATGCCGGCGCAAAACTTTTGAAAACTTAATTAATTTAAAAGTCAGTTAATCTTTTAAAAAATTCGCTCCGTTTTAATTTTGAATCCCCTTTTAAACGGGCTATTTTAAATTACCTTCGAATACGCGTTGAAGTCAAGTTCGCGAGTGGGATTCTTTACAATTTCAAGAGTTTTAATAATTTACCCTCGCGCGTGTAACGCGAGAATGTAATGCGGTCTGCTGCGAGCAATTAACCGCGAGCTTAAAATATTCAATTCGAAAGTGAAAATTAAATTTTAAAGGCTCTTGCCTCTGATTTTCCCTTCCTTTTTTCCCGCGACTTTGCGCGCCTCGATAAACATTTTCGGCCTCGTTTTCAGCATTAAACGGCTTAAATAATCTTTACGCAGCCCAACAATTTCAATTAATCACCTCTCATTAATAGTTTACGAACTTTACAGTTACCCAAATGTACTCCACGTGTCTGGCTAATGCTTTTCCTGTTCATTCCTATGGTTAATTACCCGCATCCATGTACTTACTTGTCAAAGATTTAAATTATAACCCTCTATACTGGTGATTAAGAGAGCGAACTTGCTGCAACGGTAGAAGACGTACTTTAGCTTGGTTTCAGCGGTGAATTCATAATTTCACTTTTTGAAAATTGCACAACAGGATTAAATACTTAACTACTTTTACTCTGCATGCTCGACCCCCTCAAAAAAAAACTTTTTCATCGCTATTTCAGAAAATACCATTTCGCAGAAAATCCACCCGTAGATAATCCCTTTTTGCAAGCGACGATAAGTAACTTTAAACAAATCATTGTTAGCCAAACTCATCGTTTCGCGAATTATTCCAGCAACGCTTGTTAATATGTTTCTACAGTTCCCTGACTTATAAAATCCAAGATTAAATTCAAAACGAGGCCAGCGAGAAGACAAGCACATTCCCGAACGCTCCCAATAAATAACCCCCTCCCCTTATAATTCGGTCACGTCTCCCCTCGCACTCGTGATTTCCGCGTGAATCAACCTGTGTCCTGGGTCTCCCTGTCAGGGCGCCGCGTAAACTATCCGCCACCTGGGCTTTTTTTGCGCCGCCACCCACCTCTTCCTTCCTCCGGATTATATTCCTCGCCTCACGCACTTCTCCGGCCGATGAATGGCAAGCGAAATCAGCTTATGAGTCTACTCGACTCCGGGGGCTTTCATGCGCGCGCGGATCGCGAGAGGGTATATTTTCAATTTCCCCGGGCTGAAAGGAGGCGCCGCGCGCGGACTTTTTTTCTTTTTTTTTTGGAGGGCGCTTTTGTCGACGTTATGTTTATTTCGGCGTCGGTTCTCTTGCACTGCTGCTGCTGCTGGGTGTGGAAGGGGTGTATAAGTTTGTGGAATCGTGGAATGGGTGATTTGGCGAATTTGGTGAGCGCGGACTCGTTTGTGAAGTTCGAGAATGGCGGTGGGAATTATCTGCTTCTGAATGATGGAAGTAGAGCGGGATTTACTACTTGAAATTATTTGCGTGATTTTTTTAATTGACGAAAATTGTTGAATTAGTTGGTAAAACAGTTTGCGAGCTTTTAAAACAAGTGCATTCATTTATAGCTAAATAGTCTTGTCTCGTTGCGATGTTTTAATTTCCATACGTTTTATGCCATTCCAACCTTCCTGATCGTATTAAAACAGTCTTTAATCTTCTACATTACACTTATCCAATATCAGTCAATTGCACAAACTTCGTTAACAGTCCGTGCGGCTCGTCGGGTTTTTAAATATTTACATTTTTAGGAGTTTCGCGAAAAAGAGAGAAACAGATAGAGAGAGAAAAAAAACGACAGAATAGCTTCCGGCGGGGGGGAAAAACGCAAAATGCAAATGATGAATAAAGCTTCAGGCACAAAGTGTGATTGCGCACAACTGACTCTTCTCCCGAATCTGGAAAAAAATTGCGGACCGTTGGAAAAAGAATATAAGGATAAACGAAAAATAAAATAGTATAGTAACTCCATTGATTTTATTCTGCGGCGAAATTATTTATGGACTTGATTCGCATTTTTGTTGCCGAAATTCGCAGATTTTCCCCTCGAATTGAATAAAAATTATTTAAGGTTTAGCAGCTAATTCGTAATTAACAATTTATTGCATCGTAACAAGAACAAGTTTTGTCGAACAAAATAGTTATAATTTTACACGGCGTAAAAACGTTTTAGTTTCCAAGAAAAGAACAGTTTTCATCGCATTAGGAGCCGCTCAATCTATAGAACGAGCAATTAAAGCCTCCGGCGCACTTCGAAAATCCCCTTGACCATAAAGACAGCTGTAAAAAAATCCATTCCCCCTTAAAATTGAATACACATTCTCCCGATTCGAATCGCCTTCTCCCCCGGCACTTTTCCCCACCCTTTTTTTCCAGACTGGCATGCGGCTCTCGGCCTGCTTTATTTAGCGGCCCTTCATCATGCGACTTTTTTCCTCGGCGGCGGCGGCCGCTCGAAATTTCGATTAAACGGGATTTCGATAGGCGAATCGGGGCGCTCGATCCGCGGTATATCCCGAAGGGAAATTTACCGAATGTTGGGAAAATGGAGAACGAGACGAGGAGAGAGAGAGTCAGATACTGGCCTGAACACGTGGGGCCAGAGTCGTCGGCCGTTCGGCCCGGGATAATGCAAAATGAAATTGTCACAATAATCGTCGACGAACGTATACACCGCGGCCGGATAAGCCCCGACAAGTATCGAATCGCTCCTGCCGCTCGGTGCATGTGTGCTTTTCCTCCCTCTGTTTCATCCTCTCGTTTATGCTCTCTCTCTCCCTCTCTCTCTCTCTCTCTGTCCCGTTGTGCGCCACAGTCCCACTGCGTATTGGCCACTTAGGGCTGCTCCGCTGCGCTGCGACAAAATCAAAATTATTTTAACATACGGCGCTCGGGAGCCTTTTTCCACCGCTGTTTTATTCGGCGTTTCGCGCTGGGGGAGGGCTGGTTTACGCTTTTGCATATATATGGTATATTGGCTAAAAGGACCGACTTTTTTTTTCGAAGGAACTTTGAATAATTAAGTTGAAATATCGAATATGTGCTTGGGTGAGAATGCGCGGCTTAAATTTTTTAAAATTACCTCCGTTTGAATATTCAGATTTTGAATAATTAAGCCGCTGGCAGAAAATTAAGTAGTTTCGCTGGTTAACGGGTTTTTTAAATGGAGCCATTTTTAGATAAAATTTGTGTCTAAATTGAATAAAAACTGTTGGAAGATCATCTTAAAAATATCATTACAGTAAAATATTCATCAGCGAGAATATTAAATTAAATAATAGCAATCTGTCATGCTTGCAATTAGTTAAAAACTTTTAAACGACTGCCCAGGGAACGTATCGAATTTTCAGTCAGCCATAGTGTCGCCTTTTACAGGAATGAAAAATAAGTAAAATTTACGAGCGTCTAATTTTTTAGCGGCAACGAGAGCAATTACAAATTAATTACGAGCCTAAAATACATTGGAAAATTTCATTCCACCCAGTTACTTCTGTGTCCCTCGAGCTTTAATGCTTCTTTTATGCAACTCTTAATAGCGTGTTTGTGTATGCGGATAATGGCCATGATTTGCGCTTCATGCAATCCACTTATATTAAAGTATACCGGCTGCACAGCTGTACTCGACTTAATTAGTCGAAGCGAGCAAGTATAAACACTCTTTGAGTGTTTTGAATTCAAGTTGTACGCATATACGCTCGTTTTGCCAACAATTGAAAAAAAAAAAACCTTTAATCTGCCGAGGGGTTTTTAAGTAAACGGTGACTGCGCGCTCATTCGTAATGTATGTTTGTAATATTAAATGGGTACCTGA
Organism: Ormyrus nitidulus; assembly: GCA_900474335.1. Lineage (NCBI taxonomy): Eukaryota > Metazoa > Arthropoda > Insecta > Hymenoptera > Ormyridae > Ormyrus > Ormyrus nitidulus. Next base: position 458 of record UCOL01005643.1, on the reverse strand, counting down.
CTGTGCAAATAAAAGTATAGCCTCTTTTTGTTTTTAAAGCAATCGAAACGAACGACAAGCGTGTTATAATTATTTTATATTATTACTTTAATCACTCTTTTTGGAAGCTTAATAATTGTATTCGAAAGTGGAATGCAGTTTCGAAAATTTAAAAACGCGCGGCCAAGGATCATTAAATTCGTTAAAGCTTCTATTTTGAAATTCCGAGTTTTTAACTCTGTAATAACGGAACATTTTCAGCGTAAAAGTTTAATATTTTAACGGGGGCAGCTAAATCCCCGAAGCTATTAGAGAAAAGCATTACCTAATTTAAATTTCAATTAGAGCCCCGGCCGAAATTAGCCGCTCTAACCCTCGGAATCCATAATCAATAAATCCCCTAAGCAATCGAGAGAAAAAAATCTATCGGCGCGGCAACTAAATACTAGATCGCCACTCCCTCCCCCCCCCCAAAAAAA
>UCOL01005642.1:0-11179 GCA_900474335.1 Ormyrus nitidulus | reverse complement strand
AACATCAAATCGTTGTTGATTTGATAGCAGATTTTGAGTGCTTTAATTTGATTACAATTTGTCGTTATTTCAACTACCGTTTTTTCTCAGTGTACCGTTGTAGATTCGGAAAACTCTCTTTGTGAATTCGAAAATTTAAATTATTATATTGTAAATTAGAGTTAGATTCTTTAAATTTAAATTAGTTTTATTTGAAATTGTGAAGGACATTTACGGAATAATGAGTAACGGTAGTAAGTAAATAAATCAATATTAAATTAGTAATCGACGCGGCCTCATTTCTTCACACCATCCTCTGTATTTTCCATACTATTGTTAAAGAAATTTTACAAGGCAAATTTGACCAATCTTGGAGAAGATCGACAACATCGACTACCACCGTCGCAGGGAAATCGAATAATGTAGCTTGCTATGGATGTGACAAATCCGGGGTAATTAACTCGAAATGGCAATTAAAGAAAAATTCGGGGTAATTAAAGCGAAATTGCAATCCGAAACGAACTCTGGAAAACGAAACCTGCGAGTCTTAAAGGAGGAAGGCCTCGCGATGGAGAATTCTGATCCTCCATTAATAGATTTGAATTCGAGTTTCGGCAGTGCTGGAAAATAAAGCGAAAATCTTGCATCAAGTGCTATAAATAGCGTTATAGAGGATGAATACCTTACTGATGAGGAGATGCAAGAGTTTCGCGAGAGATTTCGAAGGCTTAGGGGAGGAACAGCTGATGAAGTTTTAAATAAGCCAGTTTTAGAAAATAGCAAGCCACCAAGTGCGGAGGATAAAGAATCGAGTAATTTAGATTTAATCCCCGAATTATTTTTGATAACGGAAATGCCCGATAGGAAATCAGAAAAAGGGGGTATTAGCGTTACGTATCGGGGAAAAGACGCAATTAGGAAAGTTCCGGGATATTGTCGAATATTGCCATCCGATAGGACCAGAAGTATTCAAAAAGAATCGCTATTTCTTGGAAATCGAGGTGGCGGGTAAAAGAGCGAAAGCGCTAGTAGATTCTGGATTACAACCTACATACAAGGTCATCAAAAAGTATGCCCCCCCCCCCGTATTTTCCCAGGAACGATATTTTTTGAAAAGGTTAAGGTCACATCTTAAGTAATTTTGAAGGAGGAATTGACTGGTGTCTTTGAACCTGATCTTGGCGTTGCCTTGCAAGGTTATTTCAAGGTCAACTTTTTTTCCAAAGGGACACCCCTATTTCTGACACCGCCAATCGAAAGAACGGAAAATTTTACGTTCCGGTATGTATCAAGGTCATGTTACTCGATGACCTTCAAGGTCATTCCAAGGTCGTTTAAACTCAAACAAGATCTAGACGGCTGATCAGCGAAAATATGCGTTTTCAAACTTTTGCAAAATCTCAGAAATTGTTCAGATTTAGAAATCTTTGCAAATTTTTCAGTTTTACAAATCTTTCAAAAATTTTGCAAATTTTTTTAAACTTTTGCAAACTTGCGAAACTGCCAAATTTAGCTAAAATGGGCCATGTAAAAATAAACAGTTTGCAAAAGTTTGCAAAATTTGCAAAACTGAAAAATTTGCAAATATTTGTAAATCTGAACAATTTCTAAGATTTTGCAAAAATTTGCAAAAAATTGTTAAAATGCGATTTGTGCAAATTTTCAGTAATATCTAAAACTGAGCGTTTCACAAAAATTTGAAAAAAATTGTAAAACTAAGCGATTTTCAAAAATTTGCAAGACTGAAAGTTATGAAATCTTTTTAAATATTCGTATACTTAGCACGTAACACATTTGGAGAATAGTCTACGACAATGCATTTATATCTTTGAAGAATTGTTTATATTCGTATTCGTTAATTTCACCGAAAATTATAACTCTTCTACAGCAATCCAAAATAAAACTTACTTTTTCAGTTGAACTATTTTAGCTTTTTCACAGATCTTGAAATATTTATAAAGCAGTTTCTTGTAGTAAAAAGACATCAATTTTGTTATCGTGAAAGAATAAACTCCTGAAGTATTCTTTGGTTTTCAGTTGTTAGACAAATTCTTGAAATAACGCAGCTTATTTATAAAATTTTTATCGCATAAATTAAACTTTTCTTTAAAGTAAAGACGGTAAAGTAAAGACCAATTAAAGCAATTTGTTTTCTCTAATTAAAATTTCCGTTACTTAATCAATTACAAAAATTTGTTTTCTTTTACAGAATTTTTCGTTACCCGCAATAATTTAAAATGGCAGAGCTGTCTGAAAGAGAACGTGTAACGTTATTAAGGATGCAAGGATGAGGAGATCAGGAAACAGGCTACAAAGCAGTACAGCATGAATTATTTAATGAAAATTGTCGAGGCCGAAATAATGAAATCTCGAAAGCTACTGTAGTATGTACAATTCAGCGTTTTAATGATACTGGTTAGCGTGAAAGACCGTCCAAGATCTGAAAGATCTAAGACGTCAACAAATGAAAATAAATCATTAGAAGTTTTGGAGTCATTTGTTGAAGATCCTCATATTTCTATTAATCGTGTTTCTTAGAAACATGAAATCAGCTTTGAATCTGTTCATAAAATTTTAAAATTAAATAAATGGCACCCCTTTAAAATGTCTTTAGTTCAAGAGCTATCTGAAGATGACTTTGATAGACGCGTGCAAATTTCTGAGCCTCTAATGACAATGATTATTGATGATCCCGAGTTACTCGATAATATTGTCTTCTCTGACGAAGCTAACTACTAACTTTTGAACTAACTAGTAATGTAAATAGACATAACTGCAGATATTGGTCAAGAGATAATCCGCACTAGATGAGAGACAATCATACTCAGTAGCCACAAAAAGTTAATGTGTGGGCAGGTATTTCCAGAGGCCAACCAGTTGGCCCTTTCTTCATTGAAGGTAATTTGACAGCTGCCACTTACGAAACCGTACTTCGATATAAATTGTGCCAGCTATTCAACGATTGGCTAACGGTAATTTAGAAGACGTTTACTTCCAGCAAGATGGAGCTCCTCTACATACAGTCTTCATGTCCGTCAATATCTGAATAAAATTTTCGAAGATAGATGGATTGGGCGAAGGGGTGGAATCAAATGGCCAGCAAGATCACCAGATTTAACTCCATTAGATTTTTTTCTGTGGGGTTATTTAAAGGGTAAAGTTTACATCACTAAATCTACTGATTTGAAAGATTTACGCGGCAGAATAGTACAGAAGATGCAGATGATACCACCGGAAACGTATCGTAACGCAGTAAGGAAGGTTTATAAAGATTGGCACATTGCTAAGTTGTGAATGGACAGCAATTTGAATATTTGCTGTAAACTGGTCACATACGACGTTTTTTTTGTGATGTGACCTACTATGAATCTCACCTTAGCTGACCGGATTCACACAGGACTTTTTTCTTCTTCTTCTTCTTCTTTCTTGTTTTGACACCAGATGGAGTCTATACGGCCATCAACAGTCGACAGTAGCTGTTCCGGGCATCTTCCGGGCTCCCTGTTGGTCCTCTAGACTCTCCCACGAGTAGGAGAGGAGGGGAGCAAGAGGGAGCGAGAGAGGACCATGTGCCCGGGAGTTTCTCCTTCTTAGAGGGTGTAGGATGGAAGAAATGAGAGATCAATTAATCATATGGAGATTTCACATTCGTTTAAGAAGCGAAGAAAGGTGGAGACAATGTTAACCCGTGGAGATTTGAGAAAAGAGGAAATTCTGTACGGAGGCTGGTAAGACTTCGAAGCGAGGAATTGCAAAGAGTTGGGCGTTGAGAGGCGAATCTGGGCCAGTCCCAGAAAATGTGGTCAAGGTCCTCCTCGTCTTCCTGACAGGGGCAGATAGGAGAATCAGCCAAATTTTTGAGGTAAAGACTGTAGGCGAGGCTATAATGGTTGCTTCTCATCCTACAAAAGGTAATTATTTCTTTCCGACTGAGGTTTTTAGAGTGAAACCAGGGTTTAGGAGAGGGTGAATAAAAGAGATCGAAATATTGCCGACCTGTGGAAGGTCTGTAAGAATTGAGAAAACGCTCGAAAAGAATGGAAATGAAGTTATTCGAGAATTCATAGAGGTCAGAATGAGGTAGTTTGAAGTCCGAGATAAGAAGGCCTCTGTCACAGGCTTCCTTGGCAAATTAGTTGCCTTCTCGTTGCCTTCAATGCCTTTGTGGCTGGGAATCCAAGCAAGGGTAATTTTGCAGTTTTTAGAAAAAAGTTGATGGAGATAGTTTTTGATCTTGAAAATCGACGAGTTGCTCGAGTTAATAAGACCGGAGGAGTACGCTATGGCTTGATGACAGCTTTTGGAGTCCGAGAAGATCCTAGCTTCAGTGATGTTCTGAATGATTAACTCAAGACAGAGTTGAATCGCTAGAGCTTCCACGGTGAAGACTGAGGCGAGAGAAGAGATACAAAAGCGTTCTTGGATAAAGGGGCGGGAGGGGGATCGGGGCTATAGATAGAGAGGCCAACGTACGAACCTTCCTGAGACTTGGAGCCATCAGTAAAGAACGATATTGAGCGGGAAAGTTGCTCACGGAATAAGGTTTGAAAGAGAGGGGCTTCCTTGTCACACCTTTTGCAGAGGGCTTTACTTTTACACTGACTTTTGAGATGACCGTATTTAAAACAAGAGAAGCAAATTTTAATAGGGAGAACGTGGGCAAATAGGGGGTATCTAACATAATATAGGGTGACATAGGGAGGCACTTCTTGTCCTTCAAAGGTGAGGAGAACTGTCTTGGAAGGAGTCAGTTGTGGAGTTGAGTTGGGACCAGTGATCTTGCGCGTTAAGACGCTGAGCCTTAAGGAAGCCATCGAATTGGGAGAGCTCTGAATCGAGAATGTCCTCAGAGATGTCGAGTGGGACATCTCGAATAATAGACTGTCGTGAAACACGATGGGCTGGAACAGAGCTTCTTAGGTTGTGTGATTGGAGTAGAGGATTAGCAATGAGATGGTTAGCTGTTGCTCTGTCATTAAGGGTAACAGAGACCTTGCGAAAGCCAGAAGAAGAGATTTTAACTATTTTACTTAGGTATGATGGACTGATGAGACGACCAACTGAGGTAGAGTGTAGTTTGACTGACTGATGACTGGAATCAAGAGGTTCGATGAACACTACAAATGGGCCTTCGTTCCTAGGAGAGTAAAGAGTTGGTACTGTTGCAGACTTGTTGAAGATGGAGTTCGAATCCTTGGGATGAAGGGGTTCGGTGGACTTTCTAGACTGCGAAGAAGATCCATTCGCAGATCCGATAAAGGACTGGGCTTCCTTTGTAGATCAGTAGATTGGGAAGAGCGCTCAAGTTTTGGTTTTGGTTTGTTGTCGGTGTAGAATTTGTGTGAGTGGTCTTTTTAGCTGGTGTACCATCTAGGACACTGTCGTTGGATCTTTTGTTCCTGTTAGAGAGCTGATCATCAATTTCCATGGGATGGTCATCCACTGAAAAAGAATCAAGAAAGTTAGAAGTGTTCGGTTGGTTTTCCTGATGCAAGGAAGCGAGATCAGTCTGCTCATAGGTTGAGAGGATAGAATTGTCTTGGATTGAGGAGTTAGAAGTTAAGTGAGCATTGGAAGGTGTCCCGCCCTGGCCCTGGGGATCAGAGGAGACAGCTCCAGAGGCCTTGGCCTTGTTCTTCTTTCCAGGCATGGTGCACCAGTGCACCGTGTCCCGATCAGAAGGGATTGAGGCTCGAGAACCGGAGGCCTTTGGCCTCCGCGGTTAGGTTATGTTGTGCAGACAAGGCGGTTATGCGATTAACTAAAAAAAGGAAATGAATAATCTAACAAAATCGAGCCTCAAACCCACGTCTGGAGCACACAGCACTAAAGTTTGGTGATTTCACTGCACTGAGTCACAAGAAACACTTAAAAGAAAGAGCCGGGTCGCAGGTTGTATGCCAATCAATATCCATTTATAATTTAAAATCATTATAAAACAAAAACTAGTGGAATGAACTTCCAAAATTCTTTTTAAATTTGAAATACCGATTATTCACTAAGATATAGCTATTCAAAAAATTGAAAAAAAATAATAATAAAACTTTAATATCTTTTGAACTAATAAGTTTCATAAGCAGAAAAACTATACAGCTCTGAACATACATAAGATACTACTTACTGGAATATTACTGTCATATAGTTCAATATTCTTTACTAACAAGAAATATTCCGACGGCTTCTTTATGTTAACTTCCGGTAAGAATTTGTGTAATATTCCTAAGTCAGAAATTTTGACGACATAAATATTCTAGAAATATTCCAATGAAAGATTACTGGAGGGTGAGAATGTTGTCTTCCATATATTCCAGGAATATTCCAGGAATATTTCGTGCTGTGTGGGAACAGGTTTTTCGAACAACTCTAAAAATTACTATCACAAAGCTTCCTCTAGGAGGAAGCAAAAATATATTTTTAACAAAAACATTAATACAGTTAACAATTGCATATACTTTAGTGAATATTTAAAAATAGAATACGTACCTAGGGCATTCCAACCGGTTACGCCACTGACAATAAATGTACATATAAGGAACAAACTAGAATTTAGTAAACTAAATTTACTTTTTCTGTTAAGGAATTAATAGGTAGTTTGAAGGTTCATTGCAAAACTAACAATAAATGTTTAATAAATAATCATTCTTTAATGTTTAGAACAGAATTTAAACTTTTCATGTTTCTTTTTTTGTTATTTTTCACTACACCTTTGGCTTTTAACTATTTTCTTCCCATTTACACGAACGGAAACAGTTCCTCTGCGCCTCAGTCATTTCTATAAAAAATTATATAATTTTTAACAGAAACATTATTAAAGTTAAGGCAGTTGTGAAACAAGATATAGAACTTTTAAAACAAAACTCTTAGCATACTTAACTATCATCTGATTACGTAAGTGATGATATATGTTATAAAGTTAAATTTTATGAACTGCAAAAAAAAAATAAAAAGTCAAAATTGATATTGTATATAAAAATCTGATCCACCAAAGAGAAAGTTTTCCAAAGTAATGAATTTTTTTCATTTTTTAATTTATTTCGACGTAAATGAGCTCATTTTACTCTTTAAATAATTATCCAGAGATTCGCCATGAAAAAATTTTAAAATAATTAATTTTCAAAAAGCAAACTCCAATTGTTTATAAGCTCTTGTATATTTGGACATAAACATGCAATTGGCTTACATCTAATTATTTCAAAATTTTTTCACTTCAACATATAAAGTTTCATAAATATTTAATAATAGAATACATACCTTGAGGTATTCCTTCTATATTGCATGTCCTCTTACATCTCATTAATTTATTATCTAAAAAAAATTTGTATTTTTTTTTAACAAAAACATTTAAGTTACAAATCATATACATTAATGAATATTTAAAAATACAATATATACCTTGGGGATTCCCGGTCACCCCAACAACAATAAATACACATAAAAGGAAAAAACTAGTTACAGTTAATAACTTAATTTTGAAAATTATTGAAAACTGATGGTGGTAGCTCGTCAGCATGAGTTTATATACTGCTGATTTGATTAATATCGCAGTATAATTAAATACAGTAATTGTTCGCTATTGTAGTTCAATTATAGTAAAATTATAATTTTTATCGCAAATTTTAAAATTAAGAGAGTTATCGAGCTACCAATCACGTGAAAAGTATAGCTCTGATAGTACTGCTTTGGTTATACTCCCCACCTCTCCGATTTCGTAAGGACTTTTGGGAATGACTGTTCACTCACTACATAATCGCACTTATCTGTATACGCGTACGGCGAATGCGCGCACTAGAAAATATCGAAGCCTGTGGTCCGACAACGCCGCAACGCATGTTTAACTCTTGTAAAATATATTTATGGAGGATACTCTTGCGAGGAGGATCGGGAAGGTATTAATAAATACTTTTCAGATAGCTTTCACCAATGTTATTAGGAGCTTAACTTATACGTCTAGTGTGACGGGCGAGAATGTCTACCAGTCGGCCAAGTGCGGTTGCTGTTATAATTACGCGACTTGCGCGACCGTTATCTTTCAATAAGACCGTTAGCGTCTTATCAAATGAGTTCGTCACACTCTTAACCTTCCAAAATGACTGGAAGAACTCGCATGCAAAACGAAAGATTAGTAAAAGCAAAAGTATTAAAGAAAAGAGAAAAAATAATAAAAGCTATTAAAGAAAGACGACAGAGAAAAGACGGCAAGAAATAGAAAATACAAAACTGGAATCCGACAACAATTGTGAAGGAAATCGAGTCATTAATTTTAAACGATTGGGATACAAATTAGTTTGCTGTCAATGCAAAGAATATTTAAGTCTTCAAAATATTATAGCTGAGACATGTGAAGGGCTTAATTCAATATTAAAAATTTATTGCGTCATGTTTGTGAGGAAGAGTTCCTGTTGAGGCAACTCTCCTCTGGTAGGAGTGGGAAAGGTGAACTTTCGATATTTAAATAAAACTCTGCACTTGAGCCACGTAATGATGTAATTTATTGGCTCAATAAATGAGAGGGAAAAGCCTCGCACGCATACAAACCTCCATACAAAAATCAAATTAAATACGATTGAAAACCCATATACTTTCAGTGCGATTGACAATCGTTGTTGCTCAATAAGCAAACAAGAACAAAAAAGAACAAAAGGAAACTATGAGTCTCGCAAAGAATGAATAATAAGATTCAAGTCGCGGTCTATACCGATCCGGTTTTCGTGGTGTACTACTACAAACTGATCGCGAACGCCGCGGTTGAAGGTTCGTTTTGACCGGCAAACCCCCACCCATATTCGGCGGACGCGTTGGGCCAATCAGCGCGCCTCTCTCGCGCACCATAGGCGCGAAGCAAGCACGCTGATAAACCCAACGCTGCTTCTTTGCGTAGCAACACGTCAAATATCATATCACAATTGTAGTTTGCACGGATAACAAAATAAAGCGCAATGGTCATAAGTTGTCAGATGTTTAATTTACATCAACATTTTGCAAGCAACATATTATTGTTAATAATTATTTTTAAAATAGATATTATAAAACTAAATTAAAACATAAGGTATAATTCTTCCTATAATATTATAGGTTCTCTATATTCTGGCATAGGATGCAATTTTTTTATTTGCTTTTAGTAATATAAATTATCTTTTTTACATTTTTATTTAAAAGATTTTTCTTCAAATCCACAAATTATTTTTCTAATTTCCTCTTTGTTTTTTTTTTGTAGACTATCTGATATATTTGAAAAGATTTATCTTCAAATCCACACTCTACAATCCATTAATTCTACCCAAACATTTAATGAAGTATGTGGTGAAATTAGTAATATTATAGTCTCTTACGACATGGGCTGGAGCAAACGGGGAAATAGACGCAGTTCTGATAGCCTAAATGGCTATGCTGCGATCATAGGATTTTTAAGTAAGAAAGTTTTAGATTATACGACGCGCAATCGACAATGTAGTATGTGCGACAAAAATTATACAAAAGACGATCGCCATTACCGCAAGAATTTTACCGGAAGCGCTATAAAAGCTATGGAGGCCGATGCCGCAGTACAACTTATTACGAAAAGCAAAATTTTTCAAGAGACTAAATTAAATGTTGGTGTCCTTATTGGAGACGAAGACAGCAATACAATTTCTGCTGTAAATAAAAAAAGTAATGCAATGGTTCACAAACTTGCTGATACAAATCATTTAGTGAAGCATTTCGTAAATAATTTATATAAATTAGCTGAAACTAGTCGAGAACTAAAAAAAGCAGGCTTAATTAAACATTTGAAAAAATGCTTTTATTATGCCATAGCCTAAAACAAAGGTAATACTTCTGATCTTGCTGCGGCAATAAAAAGTATACCTGAACACACACGTTTATAATAATCATGAGAATTGTGGTGAATGGTGTACATTCTTGCTGCACACAATGTTTACTTTGACAAATCTCGACTAATCAATGCACTTATTAACAACAAGTTAATGGAAAACTTTTCAATGATGTACGGCTTTGCCGATACTTTAAAACTTGTAAAAACAGAATTAACTGATCGAAAAAATCAATCAAGATCTTATAAATTATCTAATTTAGCGGATGATGTTATTGGAATTGATGCTAATGTAAATTCTAAATTTCACAATGTTTTGTAGTGAAATAAGCATAATAATTATATTAATTATCATGCTTAATTAAATTATATAAATATGAGTTCCTTATTATTTAATAATTAAAATTTATGATAAATAAATTATCTTCTTCTACATAATAAAAGAAGATAACAAAAATTCTTCCCTCGCTAACACTCGGTCAAATATTTGTAAGAACTGAAATTTGAGAAAAGAATAATAAGAAAAAAAAAATTAATTATAAGAATTAATACTATTAACATATTAATATGTAAATTAAATATTATCATATATTATAATGTATATATTGATGTCTATACATAAAGAATAAAGACACAATAAATGAATGAAGAGAGAAAAGCTCTTCTCATTTATTTCTGAACGTACGTCTTTTTCACTGAAAAACCGTGGAGACCAAGTAAACACGATCAAACAGAAGAGTGAACTCAGCCAATCACGCTTCAAAGAGATGTAGGTTTACCTCCCACTTTCTCGAAGTCGCCGCTTTTAAATACGATGAATTTTGCGCAGCGCGTACTTCGTTTCCGACCGACGACCGACGCGTAAAGGTTAGTTTTTCTCAGCTAAGCGATTTCGCTCAACGGCAAAAAGGGAGCCAGAGAAACTAACCTCGGGAATATTATAAAATTCCGATTTAAATTCGCGTAAACGGTTAATTCTAAGCGCTTAAAATAAATGCTCTATCGCGAAAAAAAGTATTAAACTATAAAAAAAAATAATTAATAGAGTTTATTAAAAATAGAAACCCTTCCCTATTTAATTTGACGGCGCTGGACTAATTGGCGTGCATCAATATTATACATATAATATTAATTATATAATTATGTTATAATTATTATCATAATTATATAATTAATATTATAGTTAATATTATTCTTGTTAATTTTATTATTCTATCAGTAAACTCAACTGCAGGAAAAATCTTCTACTTTTGCCCCTAGTTGCATAATAATAATACTAAATAATAATACTATTATTCCACACCCGACCGAAAAACCCACTTTTAGCCCCTGATAAGCGGGGCGAAAGTGGCATATTTTTTTCGAAAACTAGTTTTACGGGGCAAAAGT
>UCOL01005641.1:0-11184 GCA_900474335.1 Ormyrus nitidulus | reverse complement strand
TTTTACAAAATTGCCTTCAAATTAAAAATTTTTCTCATTAATAATAATTAATATTACATGCACGGAGAAAAATGTTTGAGTAAATATTGATATTTTCTTATACAAAAATTAGTATACTGTAATATATATTAACAGATGGAAAAACTTGAATTCTATTAATTTTTACCTTTCAGTATTGTAATTTTTAATTTTAACGAAATTAAAGTGATAATTCAGGATGTAAACATTTTTTCTCGCATTTATCTGCATTATCAACATATTATTTTATATTAGGATTTGTTAATTCTTAAATTAATTTAGACATATATATTCCTGATTGAGCGTTATCATAACGCATGCCTTTTTCTAAGCGAGGCATTTAAGGTGGTTCAGGGATATCAAGCCGGAAGCGAGGAAAGCGGAATCCCCTCTCCCTGCGAACGGGTCCTAATTCACCGCACGCCCCCTCCGCAGCCAAGGAACTTGAGATTTTCTTTCCTTTACTTCTTTGTCAAATTGCTGGTAAGCATCGGCAGCCGAGCACATTTTTATTGCTTGATTGTTTTTCTATAAACTATAGCTTATTTTCTTTTTAAATAAACTTGAATGCCTTGCGTGGAAAAAAACTCGGTGCTTTGTACTTATCAAGTAGCAGCTCTGCCAAAAGTGCTGCAGTGGCCAATGAATATTCGATTCCTAAAATAATTAGTAATTCACTTCTAAGAGCAGTGTGAACTTCTATGAGATTTTTTGGGGGTTCATCGTCTAACATTATTTCTTCAGTCTTAGTTAAGACTTAATTATGACAATTATTAGAAATTGTTGTAATATAATAAGGCAGTGAAGTTTAAATTGCAAGAAAATTGTAGAGTATATTAAATTAATAATACCGCAAAATTGAAGCAACAGTTTTATGGACATTATTTTGTAACGTGGAAAATTTGATACCTGCGAGTATTTATATTCATATACATTTATATATATATAAATTTAATTTAAGACTCTTCGCCTAGTTTTAAGTCCTAAATTGTAAAAATCGAACGTCAAGTGATTCAAAAGAGAGAAAGTGTACTCTCTGAGTTCTATTTGGCTTCGACACCCAAGATCAGGTCTTAAGCGGAGGTTGGCTCGGAACTGGCTTCTGGTCTAGAAATGGCTGATTCCACTCGATTCTTTGAAAAGTATTCGATTCTTTTTTTTAAGAATCGATTCTTTTATCGATTTTTTTGATAATCGTTAATGTAGGGAAGCCAAAACATCAAATTCCGTTATTTATCATTTTAATTGTTTATATTTTATTAATTATTAACAAAACGTTTTTAAAACGTTATGGGATTAAATTGATTTGTTGCCTGATTTTGCTTTTTATTAATCAATTATTATGTAAATGTTAGTTTCTGACGGGGTTGGTTTTGCATCTTAATTGTTTAAACAAAAGGCCCTGACCGATTGCCTTACATTGCGTAATCGACGATGAAAACTTTACGGTTGTTTTAAAAACAATAATGGGGCAAATACCTTATCTAATCATTAAAGAATTCAGTAATTTGTTAAGATTTTGGTTCTGCTATTTGTTATTAACAATTTAAAAGCGAAAACGCGAAATTGGCCCTGAGCTTGTATCTATGTGAATCGTAGTTCATGCCGCGCTCTCGAGATTCCGCTCTACATGGATTCTCGATCCACGGCTCAGGGTCAGTTCACAACATGCGGCAAGCGTAGTACCGGCGCGTCCGCTAGGTGGCGTCGGCCAACCCGCAAGAAAAGTAGCGCGCGAGAAGCATATAAGCGAGGCGGTCAAACGGACCGAGAATCCCCGCTCCAGTAGCAGTAACCTCCGCTAACGAAGCAATCCGCTTATCACTACAAAGGTATCTTTTTGTAGATGTAGCCAGGTTGTACCTGGCCTATCCTTAAGCGAATAAAAGCAATTATTTTGAAAGGGATAAATAACTTTTATAGTTTAACTTTTAGAACAATCTATCCTCTTTCCTCCCCTAATCCAGCGCTTCAAAGAGTGCCTTCACAGTAGCGCATACGCGAGTGTCATACTCGCATGCAGCTCGGGCCTTAGCTTTCACCAGTGTAAAGAAAGGGTGAGCTGGATGCACCGCAGGCCTAAATTATTTCAAAAATATTTTTAATTTGTGGCGTAGTACACATCTACCCACATTCGCGTGCGAGCCTAACTCTCGGGTAAAAGTTTTGAATGCGATACCCGTAAACTGGAGCTGTGCGCGATATCTGCAAGCGACTTGAGCTCTTTTACGAACTCTCGCGCGAGAGACTATAGCCCGAGGGGAGACCGTGGGCTCACCTCGGGCTCTCCGCGCGCGCGAGGGGAAGCCTCGAGCTCTCCGCGCGCGCGAGGGAAACCTAGGGCTCTCCGCGCGCGCGAGGAGAGCCCTAGCGGTCCGCTCGTACACTAGGCGAGTGCAAACGGTTCACTCGTACGCGAGCGTTCCGCTCGTCCACGAGGGGAACTCTCGCACATTAGATGAACGCGAGGGGATTGCTCGCGCGTAAGGGGAACGCAAGCAGTCAACTAATTTACGTAAAATAGAATAAAAACCGCTGCCAATTCATTGGCAGTTAGCTTGCCCCTAACTAATTTATTGTTCCATTATTTTCTCGCTTGTATTATTATTTAATTTTTATATGCCCATTTTAGAATGCCCTAAATTAAGTCATGTTAAAAAATAAGTTTAGTACAAGTTGTATCAAAAAATAATATTTAATACATGAGCAAAATGATGATTTTAACCTGGTTTTACCTTTTAACACGATCTTATTCGTTTTGAAAAAAATTAAATAAAAGTTTCAAGAAAATTGAATTTTCTCGAGTAATTATTATCTAAAAAAAGTAATTTTTTGCTTTTATTTGAACTATATTGCTCAAACTAATGTAAACAATCATAATAAACTAATAATACTAAAAAAACAGCGGTAAGCTTTAGCCGCTGTGTTTAAAGTTTTTACAACTAAGGCGTAATGTCGATGCTTAAACAATGTTATAAATTAAAATTATTGACTGACGGTGAATGCTGAGTCAATACTCTTTCGGGTATTTCTGACGAATGCGTCCACTAAAGTTTTTGTATTATAATTAATTCATCGCTTAAAAATCGATAATACACATTTTATCATGATTTTTCAAGGTTATATTATTTAAATTTATCGTTCCAATATTATCTCTGAGATTCATTAAAGACAATCGACTTTAACAAAATAATTTCAAATTATTCTATATTTAATTATTATTTATTTTTGTATTATTATTTTATTTTTCTAGGTCTATTTTATGTATTGAACAGCAAACAAAATTTAAATAAAAATTTTGTTATTGGAATATTTAAAGTTTTAAAAATCAGAATTTTTGAAACTCTATGCGCAAAGTTAGATTTCGCGCAAGCTTTAATAAAAATACGTGCGCTAAATGAAACAAAAAAAAAACAAAAAAAGTTGAACAACAAAGGCGACACATCGGCGCGTGAAGCGCGCCTCTTTTAACCTATAGTTCAGCTATAAGCTTGCGCCACATACTCACAGCTCGTACCGATCTTCAAGTTCTTAAACGTTAATATGGATCCGAACGATTTAATGAATTTTGGAAAAGACAATTTGACTGACAGTGGAGACTTGTTGTTTTTAAAAACAGTAACACCGTTTGTAGCTCAATTGTCTCCGGAAAATGGGCTGGAATTTCGGAAGCAGCTTTTGGATATTGTGCAAAAGTATGCTTTTCCAAATAATCAGTTTACAAAACATCAAGAAGGTAATGTCGCATTTTTCATAGTTTCGCCAAAAGAAATTGTAAAAAGTTATAAAGCCGCATAATTCCGGGTGCAGATGCTCTATAAAACTCCGAGTTTTATAGAGCCTCTGCACCCGGAATTATGCGGCTTTATGAGCTTTTATAAATTATTTTTGATAGGGATACGTTACTAATTATTTCAGGATACCTCTTATAATTAGAGGTAAGAAACTGAGTATTAAAACGTCCAAGGTCCGAACTTCATGTATCAAATTCTCGCGCCTTTATGCTCGGGGTGCGGCATATCGGTCGTTCTCTAAAATTTTTCGTACCTCTCATTATCAGAGATATCTTGTCTTAACGGGTCTTAAAAGGTAATTTTTGTACCTAATTTTTAATACAATTATTTTTATTACAGAAAATGTATTCAAGCCATCTGTAGAAATAAAAAGGGAAGCAGATAACAAACAGGTCAAGATAGAAGATGTCATTGAAATTGAGTAATAATTTGTATTTTTTTATTCAATAAATAGTTTTATACAAAATTAAATTAGTAACATTTTTTTAATTTCTCAATGTGCATTATTTAGGCTCGAATTTATAGTCGACACTCAATACTCAATACTTGATTTTACAATATGGCGGTAATGGTAATTGTATATCTATATATATTGAAATTCCAAGTTTGAATTTTGAGTGTCGACACTGTCGACTATAAATTCGGACCTTACTGTATCATAGTTCATTAGCGCGCGTTCCACGCGTATGGAATATTTGACTGCAGAACACTGAAGTTGGCTACTTCTAACTCTATTCCTTTTCTTCTTTGGTCGTATTCATATGGCTTGTACATGCGTTATACGAAAGGTTAGATTCGACAGTGTTAATCTTTTTTATATAAATTACAATTAAAAAAGGAAATGTGGAATAACGAGAGTGAAGAAAAGTTGATTCAGCTTGTTAGTGAAAGGCAAGAGATATGGGACAAAACCCACTCACAACACACCAATTCATATTGGCTAAGTAAAAAATGGGACGAGGTGTCACAAGCATTGAATATCAGCAGTAAGTTTCATATTATAATATTATAAATGGTTTTTGTAATTGTGTTTTATTTCTCTTTCAGAAGAGAAAACCAAAAATAAATATAAAGCATTAACAGCTACATACCGGAAGGAAAAGGAGAAGATTAACAAGCTTCGATCAGGAGCTGGTGCTGATGAAGTTTACAAAAGCTCATGGCCACATTTTAATTCAATGGAATTTTTAAATGACAAGATCAGCAATACATCTTCCGGGAATATTGATGTTATAAGAAGAAAAAGCAACTCTTTGCAGACCAAAGATAGTTTCTTTGTAGATATGAAAGATGTTCAAGCAGCTGCGGGTCAAGCTTCATCAAAAATAGCTAATGAGGCTGTCTGCTCTGATCAAAATACATTTCAATTAACATCAGGAAATGCACTTGAGCAGGCAAACTGGCACTATTTTCTCAGCTTAATTCCTTATTTAAAAAAAGTACAAGATCAGAGAAAC
The DNA here is from genome assembly GCA_900474335.1 of Ormyrus nitidulus. Taxonomy (NCBI): domain Eukaryota; kingdom Metazoa; phylum Arthropoda; class Insecta; order Hymenoptera; family Ormyridae; genus Ormyrus; species Ormyrus nitidulus. The sequence continues at coordinate 5,915 of UCOL01005641.1, read as the reverse complement.
AAATTAAAATTCAGGATGGAGATGACATATTTATTATTCAATTTTCTTACTGATCAGGAAAAAGCATGTAAACTTGAAAAGAAAAAAGAACAACAGCACGTACAAATTTCAGATGATGATGGTAAGTTATAAATATATTTAAATCTAATTGTTTTAGTATGAAAGATATAAAAGAAAAAGAAAATTTAAGCAAAATTTAAACAAAATAATTTCTTGTTTTTTAGATTGCAAAGTTGTGGATTTCAGAATTAACAAAAAAAACAATTTGGAAGGTCGACATTCTAAATATGAAATTAAAAAAGAAATAATTTCAGAAATCCAGTCATCGCCTGAATTTCATGAATTTGTGAAAAACCATTTTCATTGAGAAACAAAAATAATGTAATACTGGCTTAATAATTTAAGATTATTTATTGTAATTCATTCTTTTTTATAAATAAACATGTTACATCATTGAATATAACTCTGCCTACAATAATTACAATGCAATTGAAAATATTTAACTTGTACTAATTTCTTCTGCATTAATCTGCTGAAATCAGCTGAAATAATCACTTTATAACATAACCTACTGTGGCGCTGCGTTCAGTAGAGCGAGAGAGAGAGAGGTATAGAGATACAACAGCTGTGACTTGTGAGCTGTGAGCTGAGTAGCTGACTAAACTAACATTGCATTGCTGTTACAGTGACAGGCTGACAGGTAAAGTGTCAATTATCATTAAATTAATTAATTTCAGATGATTTCAGCAGAAAAAATCAGTATAATTTAAATATTTTCAAGTGTTTAAATATCATTGTAATATACAATAATATTGTATTTCATGAGGTTATGAAGTGGAATAACCCATGATAAATATGAAATGGAAAAGTTGTCTGGAACTACAAATCAGAATCCAGGGCTCCAATGCAAGTGATCTTCATGCAGTAGTCAAAATCAAGTTATCAAAAAGAGCCGGCTGTCAGATAAGTACTATCATTATTTAAAAATCATTGTACTTTAATTCTTGAAATATATACTTTGTGATTTTTTTGCTTGTTTTCAGGATTTTTAGGACAATCTTTAGCAGAGAAGAAGGAAGCAAAAGATAAAGGTAATTTTCATTTATTCAATTATTTAATCTACTAAATTATTTTCTTTTCAACTCAGAATAGTGCTAAAAATGAACTTTTTAGCGTATTTCTGATTAACTGGGTATCTTGATCAAGCTCGTTAGGCTTGAATGTACCCAATAATATATAAAATATATTTATTATGTTTGTAGGAAGTAAATAAAGCTGACTCAGCTGCTGTTACAATGCACATTTGTGGTATTGTCCAGTCCAGGGGATAGTGAATCACAGCACAGTGTTTATCTTACTAGCTTTATCATCTAGTAATGGATACGCATCTTTTTATAATTCATTTGGAAAGAATATTTTTAATATTAGTCCTAAATCAGTTTCTCAAAATCCTGATATACTGGAAGCATGAATCAGTTTTAAGAAACCAAGAGTGAAAAATGGGACTATGAGTTTATTAGAGTCACTTATAGTGGATTATTAAAATTATATTGCAATTCTGGAAATGCATTTAGTGAAAATCATGAATTTTCTTTTGGAAGCTTTTATAGAAATGGCGTTAATTCTGTCTCCTACAGTGACAAATATAATTTATTTTTTATTGCTGGAAATAGTGTCAATCAAAATTCAACTGTAAGTATCAGTTCAAAATAAAATTTATATTTTATTTTTGTTTATACCAGATTTTTATGACTATTTTATTTATTAACACAATTATTATTTATCATTTTAGTGTACTGTTTCTCAAATAGGTTTGACATGTTGGCGAACATTAAATGATCAACCATATTATAAGCTGTCTGTCTCTTCTCAAGATAATGAAATTTGTAAGTCAATTTTCTCAATTTGGAATTTCATTCTCGTAATTAAAAATCGAACCTAGTCAATAATATTTGAAACAAGTGTTTCTCCAAATCATCAGTTAATATCGTACGTTCACACAGATGGTATTATTTCAATCTGAAGTTTACCTATATTAAAATTTCAGAAACAATGGAAACTTATTGAACAGCTTGATGATAATGCTACAAATCTTTTAAAATCTATGAAATTTAAGAAAAATTTAATAAATATATCAGAATTTCAACCATTAGATATTGGATGGTGGTCAGATAATGTAAGTACACTTTTGTATTAAGTAATTATATTTGTTTTTAAAGTTTATAAATTTTTGTTTTTATTTAAGCAAGTTAAAACTCATTTGAGTTTACTTTGTTAATTCATAGATTTTATTTTAATTAGTTTATTTTATTTATTTCTAAAATCATAATATTATTGTTTTTTTAGGCTCAGATAATAGCAAGATATTCTGAATCTGTTTCTGTTTGTTCGATAAATAGTTTCAAAAACCTTTTAGGGGCTAGCCCAGAATTTTTCTACAATCATACTCAAGTAGCTGAATTACAAAATTGAAAAGGATTTTTATGTTTTGGGTAAAGGGAGATGTGCACTGGAGTTTGGGCAAAATCTGTGACCCGAATCCTGTGCACTCTCCTTGTAAGTTGAAGGGGTCTGGTATTAATCCTTACTAAAGACTTCTAATTTAGTCTTGAATGTTTCCTGTAAGCTTTGTGTCAATTTTTTCTTTTCAGATTGCAGTTTTTTATTACAAATATAGTGCAATTACAATAATTATATTATAGATATTGCAAGCAAGGTAAATTAATTGTAAAATTGTGTTTAAATATTTTAAACTTTTTCAAATGCTTATCTGTAAAGATAAAAATGTATTTTTAGCACATCATTAAAGCAAAAATAAACGCAGGAAGGTGTTGTTATAAAGATGCAAAATATTTTTATTAAATATAAAATATGTTTATTTTATTTACAGGGAACAGTTATGGCTGAAAGTCTTTGATAAAGATTAAGTGCCATTGTCAAGGCCAGACTGTTTTAGCCAGAATCTAGTTAAGCATAATCACTTCTGGAGTGTTGGGCTGCGTTAGGCTCTATAGCTCCTCACAGTTAATGAATGGAGTAACAGTCACCAGGACCAATCTGGTATCCAGCAAACCTGAGATGTCAACTCTGGTTAAGTCTGCTGCACAGAGCTCCGTTGAAGCTTGAGACTTACAAGTTGGGTGTCCTGAAACAATTTAAAAACACTAGGACTAATCTGTCAAAAATCCATGATCCGGATATCATGGAGTCTTCTTGTAAGTCTTAAGTCATTCGTTGAAAAGAAGACAATCATTTAAAATAAATAGGGAATTTAAAGCGATTATTTGAATTGCATTGTAATTATTGTAGGCAGAGTTATATTCAATGATGTAACATGTTTATTTATAAAAAAAACAATGAATTACAATAACTAATCTCACATTATTAAGCCAGTATTACATTATTGTTCTGTTTTTCAATGAAAATGGTTTTTGACAAATTCATGAAATTCAGGCGAGGACTGGATTTCTGAAATTATTTTAAAATTAATTATTATAAAATTAAAATATAAAACAACATTTATTAATAAGGCTTTTATACATAATTTTTATATAAAAACTATCTGTAGTTTGAGGCAGCGTTAGGCCTTAAAATTCTACATGCATAAAATATTTTGTTAACTCTTGCCTAAGTTCTTGACCGTTGCCTGTACTGAAATCTATTTCGCTACTGATTTCATCGCTCTGTACTGAATATTCAGCAAGCCCTTCTTGAGGCGCATTATTATCGCCTTCGATATCAATAATAATGTTGTGCAATATACACGCAGCTTTCACAATTAATTCTGCGGTTCCCGGTAATTGCTGTATTGTGCTATAAAATATTCTCCATTTTTGAGATATTTGTCCAAACGCACGTTCCACGACAGCTCGACCTCTTGACAATCTTTTATTGAAAACTTTTTGTTCTGTTGTTAGGTCTTTTCCCGGGTAGGGTTTCATTAGGTGTTCACTCAGAGGATACGCACCATCTCCTACCAAAAAATAGGGTAAAATAATGCGAGACATTGGTAGCTCGTCGTCTTCTGGAATTTGTATCGTGTTATCATTTAAAGCTGCGTATAAAGTTGAATTTCTGAACGTCGTCGCGTCGTGCTGATGGCCATAGCCACCAACATCAATAAAAATAAATTTACACCGGGCATCGACAACCGCTTGTAATACAATGGAGTAAAATTTTTTGTAGTTGTAATATAGTGATCCTGAATTAGGAGGTTTTTTTATTCTTATATGGCAACCATCTATAGCTCCAATGCAGTGAGGCAATTCCCATAATAAATAAAAATCTTGCGCGATGTCAAAAAGCTTTTCTTTAGTTGGAATTGGCATGTGCAAAGGACACAACGTGCTCCATAAGACCTCCATTACCTCAGATATTAAATTACAGATAGTTGATTCGCCCATGCGGAACGAAAACGATAAAGCGCTGTATGATGAACCTGTGGCTAAAAATCTGGAAAGATTTTATAAATATGTAATTTTCTATTATGAAATAACTACAAGTTTATTTCAAGGAGACTCCAATGATCAGTCGAGCCGTTTAGATGTTAATTTTTTTATTACTGTGCCTACGTTTCGGTACTTTTAATAGTACCTTTCTCAAATCGTCATTTAAACAAATTTTGGTATTTTGTGGCATGTACTTAATCAATTAATAAAAATAAATAATTTTGTAGTCATTATAATGAAAATGTAATAAATAGACATGAAGAATCAAGTCGTTAAATCTTCGTCAAAATATTATTACATTGTTATCGATGTCATCCTTGTACTTATAATCGAGATTGAAAATATCAAAATAATAATATTTTGACAAACTTGTAACTGCTCTTGACTCTTCACGACTATTTATCACATTTTTTCATTATGACTACAAGATGATTTATTTTTTATTAAGAAGACATTTACCTAATACCACTATTTACTAATACCTAAATTTGTTTAAATGAAGCCTAATACCAAAATTTGTTTAAATGAAGCCTTAAGAAAGGTACTATCATAAGTACCGAAACATAGGCACAACAATAAAAAAATTAACATCCAAGTGCTTCCACTGATCATTTGAGTCTCCTTGCAAGAGATCAATTGCAATTTAAACAGGGCTAATCAGAAGCCATTTTCACGTACTTTGATGTAAAGCTATCTCTTTTTTTAAGAGGAAAACAACATCAATAAAAAACGTACCTAAAGGTTATGACCAATCTTTCTTCAGGCTCGATACGCTGATTGTGAAAATTGCACCAATTTTTTTGCAATAAAGCGTCAACTTTCGATAGAATATAATTAAAAGTATTTATTTTCATCCGGATATATTTTTGGAATTTCTCTTCATAATTCTTTAAAATTGGAAATAGGTGATGATATTCACTAAATACCTTTCTATTTTTGTTCATTTCATGAGTTTGAAATGTGTTTATATAAATTAAAATGGTATCTATCTCGCATTGAGGGTCTTGACAGTGCTCGATTAAATTTATGTTATTCATTATCGCTTTCTTGTTCAACACTACTTTAACGAGAATTATTACTTCTCTCAAAACAATATTCCCACTTCGACCACTTAAAGTAGCAGACTGCTTGCGTACTTTAAAACCGTCCGAAAATTCGGTAGGTTACCCAATTATTAATGGAATCTATAATTCTTAATTTAAATTATCAACTGCTCTGAAAAAAATTTTGATAATTAAGAATATAAAGAGCTATAATCTGTAAAAATTTCAAACCATTTTGTCAATCAGTTTTTAAATAAAAAGCTGAAAACTGAAAAATATTACTTTTCTGTGGCTAATAATTGTTAGAGAAATTAAATTCACTTCACTTGAAATTTTTATTTATTTATTTATTTATTTTTTTTCAAAACGAATATTGTGTCAAAAGGTAACACCAGATTAAAATCGCCTTTTTGCTCTTGTATTG
>UCOL01005640.1:0-11195 GCA_900474335.1 Ormyrus nitidulus | reverse complement strand
CATTTTCCACGAGAATCAGCCAATCACAATCGTTTTATTCATGCTTCAACTTTCCGTCATCACTTTTTTAAGAGAGGAATACAAACATACGCAAGCAAGAACGTAGTCTTACCTCGCTCAGCGCCATCCTCGTTTTTCCTCCGAAAACGCGAAAATTTACCGTAAAATGCCGTGTAAAAAAGTTCTCTCCAGAAAAAAATCACCTTCCAAACGAAATCGCGCATCGATTCCTTTCCGCGAACTTGGCAACTTTCCCTCGCTCACACACAAGCCTTCCCTCCACCTCGGCGGTGCACCAATTTTCTTAGCGATCCCGGTGCGCTCGCTCTCGCGGCGGAGCTTAGCTCTGCTCGGCGGGGCCCGCGGGGCAATTACTCCGGGGGCCCCACGCGAGCCGGGGCCGTAAAATGCAAAAAGCGCAGAGCGCGCCGCGAAACCGCAGTAAATTAAGTAATAGCCCCGGCCCGAGATTGTAATGTGTCCCAGGGGGGAATGAGAAACTCGCGTCTCGCTTATAGTTTAGAGCCGCGACGCCGAGCAGAGAGAGAGAGAGAGAGAGACTGCCGCTCGCCGAGAGGAGGAGGAGATACGGGGGAAAAAATTAATTAGTTCCTTTTAGTGGCGGCTCGCCGCGGTCGGCCGCTCGGCTATTCTTGTGTTTGCTCGGTTTTGCGCCCAAGTCGTATTGATCTAGCTGCGGGGATTTGTGTAATGGATTTAAAAACGATCGCGGGATTGCTTCTTCGCGGAGGTTCGCGGGGGCTTCGTGCGATGATGAGGCGGCTTGGCTTTTTTAAACTGGATATTTCCGGTGCTGTAATTGTTAAGGCACAAAAATGATATTGCACAGAGGTTCGAGAAGTAATGTGATTGATCTTTAATTGATATCGAAATTCTTTTTTAATGTCAGTTTAAGATCTTCTTTGATTTCTTATAAACATTTATAAAAGAGACGAATATTAAATTATATATTTTCTTTCATTTACAGGTCATTACGAGAGTGAAAGCTGAAAAAACCGCTTTACAAAAAAAAAATAATGACTGATGTTTCCTTTTATTAAAATGCAGTGAAAAATCAATCAAAATAATTCCCAACAGCTATCAGAGCTTTCTGAAATATCCAAAAGCTGAATGACACTCATTCACGCCAGGCAAGAATGAATCTTAAATTACTTTCAAACATAATTATTTTTATCCTCGAATCCAAAGCGAAACGTAGATGTTGAACGTCAGTAACAACCCGAACTTACGACGCTTCACGAAGCAGACTGACAGTCCAAGACGTATTAAAATTGAAATCCCGCACGAGGAAATCGTGCGTCCTTTACGCGGCATTAAATCCAAAACCATAAACTTGCGCAATCCTAACCCCAAACCTTCTATATAGAACAACGCGCCGCGAAACTCTCTCAATATCGCGAGAGCAAAAGAACTCCTCCCAAAGCAGCGTCGAAGAGAAGCCTCTCGAATTTGCATGCCAAAAAGAGACAAAGGCCCCGTTTTCAAAAAAACGCCTGGCCTCGAAGCCTCTCCCTCTCTCTCTTTCTCCCTCGGCTTTACGGCTTAGTTCTACAATATATCCGAAAATAATTGTAGTCCTCGCCGCGCGGCCGTTTTTGAACAATTTGGCCCAGGGAGAGGAGAGGATGCTTTATGGGGCCCGCGGAGAAAGAGCGTGTTATTATATTATTACGCGTGAAAGTTACACCGAAGGTGTCGAAATTGCTCCGGATTATTTTTCGAGAGAGAGAGAGAGAGCCTTTTTCCGACGCTCCGCGCCGAGAGAGCAACAAGCCGCTCTTTTTCTGCTGGAGGGCTCGAAGCGTGCTGGGGAGAGAGAGAGAGCAGCGGAACGACCGGGATATGCTCGCTTTTTGCTTCTCTCTTTGCAAATGTAAGCTAAGAAGAAATTCGTGTAATCTCGAGCTTCCGCGTGCTGGAGCGTTACGTAAGATCGAGGAGATATCGGCCGAGATCGGTCAGTTTAGGGGGTTTTATTGCGGGTTTAAGAGATGCTAATTTTTTTCTTTTGCTCGTTTTTTTTCTTTTCGTAATCGAAAATTATCTTTTTCGGATAGCTTTTTTTCTCCGGTGTCTTGCTGTGGATCCAATTGTTAATTAAGCTCTGGTGGTATTTTTTCGAACTACTTTATAAGAAAAATCACCAGATTTTTTTAAAAAGGCTTGAATAATTCTTGAAGAAATATATTTGATTCACAAAACTTTATACGATTTGTAAGAGGCAAATAAAAATCGTTGTAAATGCCTTCTTACCGGAAGTTTATTTCTAAATAAAAAGAAAAAATGTTGAAACAATTTTTTACAGCGTCAACCCAAAAGAATGTTAATAGCAGCCCATTGCAACTTTAAGTAGCTAAAATTTATCCTCCCAATTGAAACGCACTCACTCATTTAACGATCATTTACACACCGTCCTCTTAAATTCCAAGCTTACCCTCGGAATAAACAGCGCTTTACAAGCAGTGTTCAACCGCACTTTAAAACCAGTCGCTCAACGCGATCGAGAAGAGATTAATCCCGCAACTACTGTTATTACATAGAACTCCCATAATGCCGACTTTGCCGGAGAGCCTTCGATTCGCGTCCTTGAGAAAAAAGCTCGCTCCCTCTCTCTCTCTCTCTCTCTCTTCCGCTCGAAATTGCGAAGAAAGAGCCGAGCTTTAATGGCGTAATTCCTCAATTTTCGCGACTTATCTACGCGCGTGCAAGGACAACGTCATTATCCTACTAATAAGCAGTTATCCGGTAAATAATCATGAACATTACGTGTAATTTCGACCAATTGGCTTTTATAATGATGTTTGCCCGGTGGTCCGCGCGCCGCGAGTCTGTATTAAAACGAAGATTAATCGGACGCGGTGAGGGGGGCAGAGGGGAGCTTTGCGGGAAAGTTAAAAAGGACTGTCCTCGAGTTGTGTGCGCGAAATTGCGAGCGGCGAGAGAGAAAAAAAACGAAGCGCGATTTAAGTGTAACGCGCGCAAGCGCAAGCGTAATTCGAGCAAATTGCGATTTCTTTATTAGCGGCCCGCGTCTAATTTGATTGTTTGTTCAATCATTAGTACCCAATTTAGGAAACTACCTGTTTTTATATTTATGAGATCAAATTATTTAGGTATTTTCTTATTTAAATACTTAAATAGTAATTATTTATTTGAAATTTAATTTTGTCACTAAAGCTAAATTTATTTTTGCGTAAAATCAAAAAGCTACGAGTTTTTCAAGTTTTATTTGAAATTATAAAATTATTTAACTCCTGTTTAATTAAAATTTTAATTCATCCGTAAAAGTACAAAGACGTAGAACTAATTCTGCTTTAATTAAATATAATGCAAATAGACATCAAAGATATGTAAATTCATTACATAGTTATTAATTCAAAAGCTGTACAAAGCAAGCAATAAAGGATCTCAATGCACGTACATAATGAGACACGTCAAGGTAGAACAAATAGTTTCAATTCCAAAGCTCACATTTATCGATCTCCGAATCCCTAATCAATAAACATCCTCTCCGCGGACGCAATTAATCACTAAAGCAGAGCCCATTTCCCATCCTTTAAAACCATTCTAGAAAACCCCTTCGCCTCTCTCAATATTAATATCCCCATCAAAGCCAAAAGCGTCGCAGCTCCTTTCTCCGTCCTGACAAATACGCGTATTTACTCAAAACTAGTCAAAGCCGCCTCGCTCTCCAAAGCAAACAGCGCCCGCGGAGCCGAATAAATTAAAAGCACTCACCGAAGTCACTCCCGATTGAAACAACATTCCAAAAATATATTGCTCCTCCAAAAAGAAAGAAAAAAAAGGAACCAAGGCCGCAACGCCGAGCCGTCATTTTCCGGCTACCGAAAATCCTCGCCCCGCGATGATTTACGCTCGCGGCGTTCGAGAGACAATGCAAGCTAGAAAGTCAGCGGGGCCGGTTACTTTCTCCGGTTGACCGCTGCGGTGAACCTCGCCAAATCGCGCGACCCGCTGCGTCCGAGTGTTTCGAGTCCGCTGTTTTGGGGGCCCGCTGCGGAAACATGTGCCCGACAGGAGTCCGGCTCGTTTTTCACGCCGGGAAGTAGATTGGAAATCGAGGCGTGGATAATATGTTTATTGCGGCGGAGGGAAATTTTTACGGGGAAACTCGCTGCGGTCGATTGTTTTAGGATGCTTTGGCGTCTGAGGTGGAAGCCAGTGGTTTTTGGGTGAGGGTTTATGTCGGGAACAGTAGTTGCTTCCGACTGATCTCACCTTTATAGGAGGCTGTCATGGTTTGAGAAAAAAGAATTTAGAAAGTTGCGGGTGGACAATGTTTTTCTAAATGCGGATTGCGTGAAAGAAGTTTTTTTTGTGAATTTTCAATGTGGTGGCTTAAAAAAGGACCCTTCTAATATGTTTCAATTCAGTTTTCGTAAAAGAGATGTTATGTCTAGCTTTAATTATTGAAAATGTAAGGAATAATATTTTATGTAAAAAATTTTTAAAAAAACAATAAAAAAGATTTTTTAAGAGATTAAAAATATTATACATTTTGTGCTAAAAATATTCGGTTAAACTGATTGAAAATGATAATTATAAGACATATTTCAACGTTGACTCTTTGAAGCCAATAACTGTTTCTTATTTAATCGATTTTTGGAATCTTTATATAAAGTACTTGGAACATATTAAGAAGTTGCATGAAATTGAGGCGCTCTTTGTAACGCTTGAAAGGAAAGAGGTTTCACCTTAAAATTTCGTGCAAATTTGAACCCTTTTCCGCAATTTCCTGGATTGTACGTGTTATTAATAAGGAAAAAAATAGCGGGTTCACCGGGCGGAAAGGAGGAAGGTGGAAAAGGGATGCAGAAACAAAAGCCCGAGGAAGGAAATGCGTAATTGTTAACGGATGTTTTTGGTTAATTGCGGGCATATTATCTTATGGACCTCGACCAAAGAAAGCTGCTTTTCGGTTACTTACTCAATCCTGCCAACTGTCTTTTTTACTTCATTGAGAAATTTCACATTGATGAGTTCTCACGAGGAAGAACTTGTACGTATAATATTTGCAATTAAAAATAAGATACTTTTTTTTCTAAACTATAATTTACAAATGAATGCACAGATTCTTTTAGTTGCGTATAATTACTTTAAACGCTATTTACATAATTGTTTTACTAAAATTAAGACATTGTACAATAATAGTTATTGAAAATATCCTTCTAGAGATAAACCACGAAAGCAATTTAGCTAAAGATTTCAAATAATGAAAATGAAAGATAAATAAGCTTCTTTGCCTTTGCCAATCAATATAAGAGACAAAAACGACGTTTAAAACTTTGATTTGAACGCGAGCAGAAATTGGACGTTAATAATCCGTTTTAAAAGTAACAATTTTAAACTATAATTCGTAGAAATCAGAATAAACTTTCAAAGTAAAATGAAAAACCTGCTACTTCTTTTCGCGACGCTGTTAGTTCTTGCAGTTTCCACGATGGCTGTAAAACCAATGCATCTAATTCCCGGTGCAGCAGCGGTAAGAAAACAAATGTTTAATTAATCGACGCGGAATAACACTCTGTCATTTTATACTTTTTATTTTAGGCCGAAAAAGCTAGTAAAAGGGTGCAGAAGTAGCGGTACCGGTTAGGCATTTAAAAACATTGCAATGTAGTATATCTGGCTGAAATAAAAAAAGTGTCTTGAAAAAACGATCTCCATTCTTCGCCCGGCTTTTACTCCAATTTTCACGTGTTCAACCCAAGAATCCCCTCACAAAACATCGGCAAACAAAGCAATTCCACAATCGAGCACGTAAAATTTCGTTTTTAGCATCTCCGCCTCTAAATAAAGCCCGGCGCTCGGAGAAAGAAAACCCCGAGAGCGAGAGAGAGAGAAAGAAAGACTCTCTCGCGCAGCTCGTACACATTAATCGCGCGCCACGAGCGGAGGGAATCGTAAACCGGTGATTTATACATAGGGCTCTCTCCTTTCGTAAGACGCGCTTTTCGGCAGCTATACACTCTCGCTCGAATAAAGAGCCGCCGGGGCAATTCACACGTCGACGAGAAGCGTCTCTTATACACTCTCGTGAAAAGCCGTCCGCCCCAACCCTTCGACGTGGTGTAGCGCGACGCCGCGCGGGGAGCGAAACTTTCCGAGATAAATTTCACACGTTATCCGGGGATTTTAAATTAGATTTAATCGGCGGCGGAGCGACGGGATTAGCGAGAGTCGCGCGTGGAAAGTTGGGATATAATGTAAATTAGTGCGCCGCGGAGAGGCGATAAATAAGGGGGAGGGAATCGCGAGGCTTGATTGATTTATGAAGAATGTTTATTGGGCTGTTTCGAGGTGTGCTTCTTATTTATCGCCGACGTTGGCTTTAATTGTTCGGCTTCTGCAGTATATATGACATCTTAGTTTAGCTTGCTCAAGTTTATTTATAAAACACGTAGGTTTTACCGACGTAACTTGAGATAATATATAGTTTTGAAATAATTAAAACCATTGTTGTTTACTGCATGAAGATATTTTAAAATACAGTACTTTAGTGCAAGCTTAATACTTTCCAAAAATTCATCGAAAAGCCCTCGCCGCCGGCAAAAATTCCGTTACATCAGGTAAATCCATAAAACCCTCCATAAACGCGACCGAAATTGATCTCCCTCATTTTCCAGAAAATTAGTCGCGGCCCGCGTCCCTCCTCCCCGATCGCGCATATCACGCTCTCCGAAATTAATCACGATTCGTCGCGTCTCCTCCAGCCAAGAACTTATACGCGCTTTCCAAAACTGTTCCTCGACTCGTCGAGGTGTTGGACAAAGGTGCGACAATGGCCCGAGAGAGAAAGAATTAAAAGCACACACACACGGCGTGATTTACGCCGAGCCGATGAACAAGCCGACACGCGATGCTTTGAGAGCCGATCCGTCAATGGGCCCGCGGCCAATTCATTACGGCAAATTACCGGCACTCCGAGAGAGCAGAGAGCAGCTCCCTCCGCTCTCTATGCGACAATGGCCCGGCGAGATTCCCCGAATCATCCGGAGGCTGCTCTTTCATACTCGACGGACGGACGGACGGACGGATAAAAGGAGACTTTTCCGTTTAGTGAGGCTGCTGTATGGAATCGGGCCAATAACGTATACAACTCGCCGGGCCGCACGCAGGCTGACGCGGACTTCTGTTTGTATTGAGTTTTCGACGGCCGCGCCGCTGGAAGTTTTAGGATGTTTTCGGTGCTGCGGGGTACATATGGCTTTTTCTGCTAAGTCCTTATACTGAAGGTAGAATTTTTTTTTTAGTTTGGTCGGTTTTTGGGATTTGTCAAAGTTTTCTTCTTCTGCTGGTGGAAAATAAATTTTCATTTGACTAAACTTGAAAAGTCTGTTTCTTAATTTCATAAAAATTATCTGACTTTTATTCTGATTAAATCTGTCTGCAAAAGCCTTTTCTTACAAATACATATTATTTGATATTAATGTTTAGCAGTATTAGCTTTAGTCAAATCAGTTAGTTTCAATTCTAAAAGCAGTTTGATAAATACCTAAGGTAGGAGCGTTCACGAAACTTGTATTATTATTTACGTTAAAAAATTTCATTTCAAAATATCGTTTAAAAAGGTTTTGTACTTTACAAACCAAAAATCTACGAAAAGTGCTTCTTAGGTCGCTGAATTAATTCAGCGCAGCTCTAGCAAAAATTACTAGACGAACTTAATAACAGCAATTACACTAACCTCAAAACCATCCCACTCCCTAATAAATGCAAATAAACCCCCCAATTTAGCCCTCGATTTAGCCTCAATTTTCCAGCGTCGAGCTCTCCGACCCGAAGCGGTGCAGCAGCCTCCGGGCACACATCGTCCCAACCCTCCCCTCATCTCCTCTCTCTTTCTCTCGCAAACGTCCATCCGTCGAACGTATAAAGAAAGCGCGCGCGCAGCTCTAAAAAGGCCGTAAATTCCCGGGGCCTCCGAAATTTGTCAGGGCCCTGCGCCGCGCGACAGAAAAGAAGCTCAGCTCACAAAGCCCGCCGGCTCCGGTTACCACCTGTCCCCCTCCCGGAAAAAGCGCACGCACAATGAAAATTTGTCCGCGCGGCACCGAAATTTTCTGCTTTGTTAGCCGGACGCTTCTGCTCCGACGCGCCGCGCTTTTCTCGCGCTCGAATAATCCGCTCTCGGGCGAAAGTTCCCCGGCACCGGCTTCGAAAAGCGTTATATACAGTTTGTTTGCGTCGGGATGGAGATAATTGTCGGGTATCGGAGAGGTTTTGATTTTTTCTTTCTTTTAATGGGTGGGAAACGGAAAGTTGGAGATAAGAGTGTGTACTTTTGAGAAGGCACGACTGATTTCGGTTTATCTGCCTGCTTTCTAATGAAGCGGGGGTTGTTTCCTTGTGTAAATTGAAAGTTTTTGAGTTATATAACCGTAAATCAAAGAAATTTTTCATTTTCGTTCTTTTTCTACATTATTAAAATTAATATTTATCTGGCTTGGTAATGTTCCACTGGAACGATTTCGTACTAGATTGATATTGAAATTGCGTGCGAGATAATTTTCTAACTGTTGTGATAGAAGTAATACAAACGCTTTCCGTTCAATTCCCCGCAAAATCTCTGGCTTATCGAATCCCGCGTAATCCCGAGCTTAAGGAATTATTTCTACCTACAAATGGTTGTAATAAATAAACAAATATCTATAATTGCAAACTGAAATTTCTCATTCATTTTTATTTCTTTGACTAATCCTTTTTTAGCGTGAAAGTGAAGAATTTACTTGATTAGTTTAAATAATTTCTTTTTAAGAAATTTAAGCGTTACTGATAATCTACATCTCTGCCTCTATAGTCGAAAACGTCATTCAGTAAAAATATTACACAAGATTCCACACATCGATCCTTACAGAATGATCTTTACAGAATATTACTGAAAAAGAGACACTCATATTTCAGGAAACAGCTTGCCACAATCTCCATCAAAATTATCAAGGACACCATCAAACCCCCGAGTCCCGATAAAAGCCATTGAAAACGCCTTATTTAGAAAAGCAGCCCGCATGTAAACGCAATCCCCGTCCCGGCCGCAACAATGCACCCCAGAGATGCAGAATTTTCGCGAAAACTCTCACCCGGCAAGTTCATCGGACGACCTAATCGAGGCCGGCGTAATCCCCGCGCCGGAGGATTACTCGCCGGGGCCGCTCGAATAAACAATGCTTAGCCGCGCGCGAAGATAGATGGCCGGGGCCGTCGGGGAAAAAAAAGGAAGGCACAATGCGCCGCGGCTCTCTCTCTCTCTCTCGGCAGCCCCCTCGTCGGGATTAGAGCGATCCTAGGAAAACACGAGCTCCTCGCGCCCGGACTCTGTGGATGCTGCAACGCCGACGACGAGGCTCTGCGGGCTTTCGGAGCGGGCGAGGAGGAAAATGCGGGGAAAGCGAGCGTGATGCGGACTGGTTTAATCGTATTCTTAGCGGTCGGCTGAAGGGGGGAAGGTGTTTGTGATTGCGGTTGTCGAGTTGACTTTTCTTGGAGGAGCTGCGCAGGAGGGTCGTAGTCTGTAGGCGCGTGCATTTTTTTTTTTTTAGCTGCGTGTGAAGCTTTTTTTAGAGTTGGGAAATTTGGTTTTGCTTTAATAATTACATTTTTTGGGAGTAGAATTGAATGCAGTATTTTATTTAAAATCAAAATATCAAAATGTTGTTGGCTTTACTAGTTCATTTCTTGAAAAAAAAATACTACCACAACAAAATATCCAGATACCAATTATTTATGACCTCGCCAAGCAATTGGCTTAATATTCTTATTCAAACTCTTCAAAGAAATCGTTCGTTTTCTCAAAATCTACAATTTCAAATCTACCGATTCTCTCACGCGTAAAACGAACGATGTAAAGCACTTTTCGCGCCTATTGAAAAACATATCCCATTCCCAAAAACGTTTCCACCAGAATTCACACGAAAAAACAGTCCAGAACGTACAAAACCCCTCTATTTACATACCTGCACCGACAAAGTAGCAAACCACCCGACAAAAAGGAGAGAAAAAACTATTCCATAACTATCTCGAAATCTCTCGGTCCGCAAACCGCGAGGCTTACAACTTAACAAAGCGGAAAATGCTAAGCCGAAAAATACGAGCTCGCCGCCGCGCTCCGCCAACAATAACCGCCTCATGGGATGCTTGCATTGAAAAATCGGCGCTCTCGTCTTACGCCTGTTGCTGCCCAAATCCCGTTGCGTCGCATTAAGGAAATTTATCATCCCGATCGAAGGTTTTACGAGCCGGCAAATTTATACGAGCCGAGAGCGGAGAGGAGAGAAGTCGCGCTGAAATATGCCGAGGACGCGCGGGATGGGCTTATGCGCTCTGCATCGTTAGGTCGCTTTGTTGAAAACTTCTGCGGCATTAATAATTTCGTTAAATTTATGCAACCGTGTGTTGCTCGGAGCTCGTGTGGGAGAGGTAAGAGATCTCGTCCGGTAGCTGGGAGATACTAGACTTTCGCGCGGGAGATGATTGGAAAATATTTGGTGCGGATTTGGCTTTTGCTTCTTGCGACGTTCGTATGAATTGTGTGTATTTGGGTAGAAAAATTAAAGTTCTGCTGGTAAGCTGAATTTACTGTGAAAGCAGATGTAGATCGGAGTACTAATTTTGGAAATGACAAGTTTTCGAGTTGTAAATCTAGGATCTATTGGAAATTTAAGTTGCGTAAAGATATATTAAATCCCAATACCCAAGTAGATTTTATAATCCTTTTAGAATATATAAATTTATTCTTACAAGGGAATGTCCCCAGGTGATTAGCGCCCGGAGAGGTCTTATTAGGCGGAAAGTGTTCTATGTGATACCCACATTGAAGATTTGCCTATCCTAACCCTTACCTTTTCGATATTTTTTAGTGCTGACTCTTAAAAGTTATGAATATTGAGATGTATAAAACCTAAAATTTTATGTATATTTCTCCTTTAGCATTATCCAGAACCAACGACGGGGAAGTAGAGAAATAAAGTGGCTCCATCTTTTTTTTTAATTTTTATTTTTTTATTTTTTTTATTATTATTTTTTAACTATTTGTCAAAGATGTAGTGCTTAATTTTTTCATTTTGGTGTATTTTAAAAACTAATTAGTTACGTTTATGCGAGGTCCAATATTTAAAAAAAAGTATGATATTGGAAAGATGTCATTCGCTTATAAC
>UCOL01005639.1:0-11192 GCA_900474335.1 Ormyrus nitidulus | reverse complement strand
TCAACACTTTTTTATTCAATATACGTTAATATTTAACCAAAGTTTCAGAAAAATGACTGCTAAAAATTTTTAATGTGCGTAACTGTAAAATTTTACGTTACGTTCAATAATTTGTCTTGAATGATTAATAATTTTTAAGGAAAACACGCATTAAGTTCCCTACAAAATCGCGACGTCCCACGATTGTAGTGAGTTTTACGGTAATTTATATCGAAAAATTTTCTCAGTGTACATTCTCTTAACTTTATGAAATAAATATCGCACGATTGTCAGAATTTTTTTAACAAAAAGTAAGAAAAATCTTTCCTAAATTCGCGAAAACAAATTAGACAGGTTAAAAAGTAAATCTGCACCTGTCATCCAGAGATCTCCTGTTCGAGCCTCCGAAAGCGCAGAGCCTCCCAAAGTCCCCCGCACGTTCGCGCCGCGACAGAGCTCGATTCGTTAAGTTCGTCGTCAAGTTCCCGTGGGACTCTCGCGCGCGAATCCAGGAAGCACACGGCGCGGCATCTCGGTCCCCATTGTTAAGGGCTATACCCCCCCCCCTCCTGCCGGCGCTATATAACGATATACACCCGAAGAAAAAGAGCGAGAGAGGCGCGCAGAATCTAATCTGATGGAGCGCCTCGGTCCACCTAATGGCCAAGCCGTGTCGTGACACGCACCTCAGTCTCGCTTTTTCCCTCCCTCCCCCCCCCCCCTCCCTCTCTCTCTCTCTCTCACCAGTTTCTCGCGGGGACGACGATCGTGTGTAAGGAGCCAAAGTCATGTTTCCTCGGAGCGAAGAGACGCCGTGCTGTGCTCTCTCTCTCGAGTCAGCCCCACGATCGCGCTCGATTTAACCCCGAGCCGGCGATTCTTTCCGCATCGACGCAGATCACGCGGATTCGGTCGTCCGTAGGAATCGTTACTCCTTGCGGTAAGTGTGGTCTCGACGATTCGCGTGCTGTTTGCCTCTTCGGGATGAGTACTCGTGCCTCGAGTCGTTGAAAGAGGACTCGGGGGGATTCATTTTTTTTTTTCTGCACTGGAGCGAGGTAGAACTTTGAAAAATTCTAGGCGCTTCGAGGATACAGTGGAAAGGGTGAGTAAAAAGAAAATGGGTGGTTTTTTTTCTTTTAATGAGGAAATAACTGTAAATGTGTATTAAAAATAATCTGCCGTAAATAATAATTTATAGAAGGCGACGAATGCTGTGTAAATATAATAAGATTTATAAATACACGTTAGCATTCAAATCGCAAAATTGAAAAATACAAAAGCTTGTTTATTGAAAGGAATAAATTCCTATATAAACCAACTATATTCATAAACCGTTTTCTTGAATTGGACGAATACTTTTCAATTAAAATTCCTCGGCGTTCGAAAACCTTATCAGAAGAATTTTCCGCGCGCGACACAACAATAACGGATCAATATAAAATCCGAAAGTGTTGTTTACCGTACCGCTTTGAAAGAAAATTGCCGTAAATCGCGGCGTAAATGGTCCGAAAATGCAAACGATATCTCAAAATTAAGAGCCTTAAATCATTAGCCCCATAAAACGAGATAGTCGCTTTTAATAAAGAGCCAGGAATATAAAACGAGACCGTAAAATCTGCCACTAAAATTTCCGTCCGTTTTCCCATGGAAAAGCGAAATTCAACAAAAATCCAGCGGCGCGCCGGCAAAGTATATCGTCGAATCTCACTTTCGCTGCGAGAGGCCGGAAAAAAATCGTACACGGAACCTCGCGGCGCTCGCGCGCGATGCATCATTTGTCCTCTCGCACACCGGCGGGTACTTACACACCAGACTCGTTAGGCGAATAAATTAAATTGGAAAGCGCGCGCGCGGGCTTTTTACGACGCGCGCGGCTCTCTCGCACGCAATGCGTCTTGGCGACACACCGAGCTCTCTCACACTCTCGGAGCTCTCCTCCTCTCGGGGGAGAGCTTGATGCATGCGTCGTGCTAACTTGCTGCTGTCAGCGCGCCGAGAGAGCGAGAGAAAGAAACTGGTAGCCTAAGCCGCGGCGACTGTATATGAGGCGAGAGAGAGAGAGAGAGAGCTGAGAATCGAATCCTGTAATTGGAGACGGCGAACACGAGGCGAGAGCCTCAACGATCCGTCGTTACTTACGCCGCCCTGCCGCTGACAGATGCCGAGGAAAGAATTTCAATGATGGATAAGTAACGAGCTATGACTTAACTAGGCGAGGAGCCCGAGCCTTTGACATGAGTTTTGAGAGGCTTTTTTTTTCAAAAAAATCGATGATTTTTCAGGCAAAGTACTCGTTCGCTTCTGCTGGAAGTAATCGTGGGCTGCAAAATTATGCATTGTTCTTCATTTAATCTTATTCTGGATATATGCATTTAAACGAAATACGCGCGGTAATTGAATGATTATATTTAGAGATTCATTTACATACTGCTTGCTCATGTTTTTAATTGAACGAAAACGACACGACACGCGCGCGTTAATTAAAATCAGGAAATCATATAAAGTCCGCGCCGCGAGGAGAAAGTCTGTCATTATAAGCACGTACACGCAGATTGCGTTCCTTTAAATTTTTTTTACAAAATCGCGAGTCGCACGAAAATTTCAACATTGCCTTTTGAAAAAAAAAAGAAGAGAAGAAAAAAAAAGATTTAGATCGCGATATTTACGCGAGAGTCGCACGGCTTCAAGGAGCTGCTTGAATTATTGCACTCGCCTCGGAACAACAAACAAAATTGCTCGTACGCATATATATGTGTGTACATCGAGAGCGCGAATGAACGAGAGTGCACGCTTAAGAGCAAATAAGCCGATAGTGTTGCCAGTACTCGTGGAAATTCTTCTGCTCGGCTAGATAAGGCGTCCGGAGCGTAGTAAATTACGCTTTGAAATAATTAATACATCCGCGCTTACAAAATCAAAAGTAATTGCCAATGCTAAACCGAATCCTTTTAAATTGGCCTGGCGTGTTAAAACTGCGCGCGTAAAAGGAGATAATAACTTTATTTGAAAACATTTTGCAAAAGAAGTGTGTGTGTGTGTGTGTGTGTGTGTGTGTGTGTGTGTGCGTGTGTGTACCGAGGTGTGCGCGCCGGCTACCGCTTTTAGTCGGCGTTTTAAATTAAAAATTATAAAAGTACTAATTTATAACGCACCCATTTATTTTAATTAAAATACTTTCAGTATGTTTATACGGCAGCGCGCGCCTTTGAAAAAAAAGTTTTTCTCTTTGCGAGAGCTATTATTTTGCACTTTATAAACATTGAAACTTGAGAAGTCTTAGGATACTTCTAATACACGTGTGCGCAATCGCTATATTATCACTGAATTTAATAAGTTCGATAAACATATTTTTTTATTCGACTCCCAAGCCCTTAGGCTAAACCTTTCACTGGCGATCGCTTGGAGAAATAAATGAGATATCTCTTAAACGCTTTGGTATAAAGGAAAACCACGTACTTAAACTTGTGCCGTACAAGTATGCTTCACCCTCGAAGAAAAATGTATATACTTGCGAAACGGCTGTAAACGAAGATTAAAAATACCGAATTACAACCAATAAAGTAAGTTTCCACCTTCGCGCGATCTAACGCGCATGAAAAGCAAAGGCAGCGACTTCCTTAAAAAGCGGGCTTCTTTCCGATCTAGCCGCGGCCCCGGCAGAGTTACAGATCACAAAAGAGGAAACAAGCGTGGCGGAGCGTGCTCCCTCGCGCGCCGGGACAAAGAGTCGCACGCGAGCAAGGAGCCCCGCGGTGGCCGCGCTATCTTTTCAGCGGGGCGACGGGAGCAGCAGCAGCGTTTCCCTCGGCGCTTCCTTTTTTTTTTCGGGGCGCGCGCGTCTCCGCGGCGCGGGCGGCCCGATGGGTATCGCGGGAGAGAGAGAGAGAGCGCGACAATCATCGGGAGAGCCAATTACACCGGGGAAGTACGCAGCGAGAGATCGCGCGCACGCCAGGGGGAGAGGCGCTGCTCATTGAGATTTATTTGCGCTCCGCGAAGCGGGTCCCCTGGCTTCTTCGACGCCTTTTTTTTGCCCACAGCGGTCGTCCTCTTTAAGGTGCGCTTTCGGCTATCGACTCGTTTACCCCTTCTTTCGACTCTGGCTGCGTGGCTTCGTATACTCGATATTCCGATGAAGCTTTGCTGCTGCGAGGACGCGGACTTTTCAAACTCTTTGGCCAGCTTTGCTCGTCGAGTCGAAACAGCTTTGGACGCGCAGTTTTCACGGAGAAAAAGTAATCTTAGCACACTTAAACAGGCGTATTTTCAGTCGAATAAATCGAATGAAAGCGCAAAGAATTCAATGAAGCCCCGATTTTCATTTCATCCCATTCGAACCCCGGCGAAGGCACGCGAATTAGTCATCCGCGGAAAAGAAGCGCGCTTCGAAAAGCTCTCTCTTCCTTGCGGGTCAATCAACGAGAATACTTTTACAAGCGCGCGCGCCTGCATGCGCGCTCTCCTCTCGCGCGCGCACGAGAGAGCGAGCAGAGAGGCAAAAGCATCCGCTGAAAATCCACCCCCCCCTCGAGTTGCGACTGCTTTGCGAAAACATTCCACAGTTCCACTACTGCCACCCCTTGGAGTATTGCGGCCGAGCACACGCACAGTCAGAGAGAGAGAGAGAGACAGAGAGAGAGAAGCGGAGTTTCGCGCTAGATGCTATCAGCCGTGCGGCGCTTGCTGTCTCTGCTACTTCGGACGGCTCTTCTCTCTCTCTCTCTCTGTCTGTGCAACGGGAGCAGCCGTCTAGCTGGGAGGTATTTGATATTGACTTCTCAGAGGCAGTAGCAGGCTTTGAACTCCGTCTCTCTCACTCTCTCTCTCTCTCTCTCTCTATCTCTCTCTCGCGACCGAGCAGTAGCGTCAGAGGAAGCGGCCGAAAGAGGAAAAAGCCGGCGGAGGGATGAGGCCTGGGACCGAAGGGGAGAAAGACGAAAAGAGAGAGAGAAGAAACGCCGTCCGCAGAGAGAAGGAGAGAGAGAGAGAGCGCCCAGTGCGTTTAATTAAAAAGCTTCGTACGTGGTGTAGTTGGCTCTCTTGCGGGGCAAAGTACCGCCTGCGCTTCTCCTCTAACGTATATATATATATATATACACGCGCAGCCCGGCGTATTGTATCTCTTGAGAGGCCGCGGGAGTCGATAAACTTGCCGGATTCTAATTTTTTAATTTTGCGGCCTCTTTCGCGCATCTTCATAAGCGTCTGGCCTGGGTTATATTGTTTCCGCGCGGCGCTTCCTCCGTCGGGGCTCGCCTGGGTTTTTAGCCCGGCCCGCCGCTTGTCCGCGAGCTACTTACACACCGGGCTACCGAGCTTTTAGCTTTTTAAGCATTTTCATCAGAACTTTATGACTCCCGGTGTAAATTCGGTGTTGTTATCGTTGCGCGAGTGGAATTTTTTTTAAGGAAAATAAAGACTTCGATAGTTAGTAAAGCAAACTGCTTTCCTCAAAGAGAATGATTTTAACGATTCGGCAATTTCGAAATTCTAAAGCACACATCGCTTACGGTAACTCACCGCCGCATAAGTTACAGAGCTCGGTCAGACGAGCCACATATGAACCGGCATATCCACAGTGAATGTTTACATTGATGTAGAGAAAACGAGATTACTCATCCCCCAGCGGTACAAATCGTGTAAATGCACAATTTCGGAATTTTCCGCTAATGCGACGAAAGGATCCGAAACACAGAGAGAGAGAGAGGGAGAGAGGGCCGTGTTCATAAGCGGGAATCGTTCGCCGGCATTTTCGTGTTCGCCGAGTGCATTCCGCATTTATATATTTGCCTCGGCCTCGCGCGCGCGCATCTACATCATTTGCACGGAAAACATCACGGCACATCGCTCTGTAGGCGAGCGCGAGCGTTTTCCAGCGATGGCTACAATTATCCACGAGAGACTTCATTACCCATTCGCCGGGAGCCAGCGAGCGCGTTCTATTCTTTATTTATGGACAAGCTCATTATTTCTGTGCAGGTAAGCATATGAAAAATTCTCCCTTCCTCCGCGCCGTCTACTCCTCTCTTCACATCCTCTCTTTCTCTCTCTCTCTCTCGCTCTTTTTTTCACCTTTTTCTCTCTTTTGGATCTTGTTTCTCTGCCTTGCTTTCTCTGCCGCTACCCAACTTTCTGTCTCGCGTTATTTTTCTTTTGGGCTGCTTACAAGTCGCCGTTTTTTTTATAAGCTTGATTAAAAGTTCACGAGTTACTTTTCTGCAAATGAGATCTTATTATTATTATTGTAAAAAATTAATCATTTTTTGTCAAAAACTGGAGATTTATCTTACAATTATTTAGCAATTTCGTCTTACAAAAAATTATGAACATTGTACAGAGTGACTAAAAAAATTAACATTTTCCATTACGCCTTTTAATACTCGCAAAAAGTTAGGTCAGACAATTTTCAAGCAATTTCCCCTGCACTAAAAACGTTCGTCACCCCCCCGAAGATCCAACATTTCCAGATCCGAAATCGTCTACCAAAACTAACGCACGAAGCATCTCCCCTCGCAAAAGTGAGACGCGAACAGTCGTGCGCGAAATACACGCCATAAATATGAGCCCGGGGCGACTGCTGCCTGCACATATGCAAAGCCCGCGAAACGGTGACACAAAGGGTGCGCTCATGCGCGAAACGTAGCCCGAAATTCCCCGGCGGCGGTGCACACAGAGAGAGAGAGAGAGAGTCCCCCGCCTCCGCCCCGAGAAATCATCGCGTCGTTGGCATTCGCGTCGCGCGCGCGCGCGCGCCTACACCCGTCCAGATCTCACGAGAGCGATACGCGCGGGGAAGATGTCTCCTTTTCGCGCTGGCATTCTTTCGCCGCCGCCGACTGCTCCCGATTCCCGGAATGCGAATCCTAGGCTCGGGGCCGAGCGCGGCGATGGATCATCCGGTGCGACGGCGACTGTCTCCGGTAGCCGCGAGGCTCTTGCTTAACTGCGGCTTTAGTTTCCTCGGCCGCTTCTGGGAGTAAAGGGACACTTTCGCTCGGGCACGGTAGCTCGCTTTTGGACACCTGATACGGCTTGCTTAATCTTCGATGTTGACGAGTCTTTTTTAGGCAAACCGTCGGCATTACTCTTGACCGTTTGTAACTCTTTATTTTAGGTTTAATTTTGGAATGAAAATTAATTGATTTAAACAAATTTGTTTCTTAAAGTGCTTCAATAGTAAATTTTAACCGTTAGATAGTAAATTACCTATTAAACAGCCTTCTAAATTTTCCACATTTTTATTTTTTCTGGAATTCAACCAATACTTTTATATATTTATCACAGATTTTTTAAATTTTTCATTCGTCAGTTTAATAAAATAAAATAAATAAAATAAATCTACATTTTTACAAAGAATGTTCCATTCTTGAAAGTGCACTACTAGGCTGTAAGACAAAATTCTCCATCACTATTCTTCTTCAACCGCTGTTTATCATAATAATTGCTGATTTCCTACATCTACTTCTCCTGCAATTTAAGGTACACAGTTACTCTTGATCCGCTCAAGTGTACACAACCCTACGTCTGTTTAAGGCCGTTCATAATCAGTATAAAGTGAGCCAAGAGGCCCTCGGGCTCACGCAGCGACACACAGTTTCAAAGGCGATTATCAAGCGATTCGTCGCAGCGGCGAATCGCGACTCGAGCGCACCACGTGCCGTCTGAAGACAAGCCGGAGCACAGCACGAAAGCAGCAAGACCGAGAAGGAGGAGAGCGGAGGATGAGAGCGGAGAAAGAGATTAGCCCCGGGAGGCTCCTTTGTGCCTGCGCCTCGCCTTCCCGACGAAAATGGCTCGCCTCAAAGAACCGCGACGGATACATTTTTAATTACTTCAAATATCACTCGAGCCAGCCGAGATCTCCTTAATTAAATGTCATATTGCGCCTGCCGGCGCTATTCGTCTTGCGCCCCGGAACGTATTGTAGCCGAGATTTGCCGCTAATTTCAAACTTGAAGGATGAGGAAGGTCTTGTTTACCTTTCTGATTCACTTTCCCTCTTGTTTCATGCAGAATTCATACTTTTAATCTCATGAACCGATTGCCCGTAATTAAAAAAAACCCACAAAAAGCTATTTCTGCCGTTCAATTTACTGGTAGATCTCGTAGCATTCCCAGGAAAATTACACAAAACGAAGCGATAAATCGAGGCATTTAGAAAATAATTGAATAGAAAAGAGCATTAAAATTCACGACACTCGCACACAATGCCCACTGCGAGCGAGCACTTAATAACACTTAGACAAACCTTAATAGAGATTTCACGCAGAGGCAAGGAAGAAGAAGCCGCGAGCCTCCTTACAAACAGTCGTAAAAGTGCAGCGCCCCGAGTGCGACGCTTTTCCCGCGGCCCGTTATACCAAGAGCGCGGCTGCCTGCATTGTGCCGCCACCGACAAAACTAAATCAATGGGGGAGCGCGGGGTGGAAAGCCTATTAGAGCGTGGGCACGAATTTATCTCTCTATAACGGATAATACAATCGTAAAGTTGGGGCCCCCAACGTCCATTGATAGCCGCGGCCGCGGCCTGCGGTATCGTTAACCGGCGTTCCACAATCCCGGAAGCTCCGGGGGGAGGGTAAGGAGGCCTCCTCCGGCTTGTGCCTGTGTCTGCAGCGCGAGGATTATCGACGATCTCCTTTTGTGCGGGAGGAGGGGGGGGGGGGGAGAGAAGCCGTCGCCGGCCGTCGATTGCGCTCGAGCGACACTGAGCGCACGACTCGCCGAGGAAGAGGGAAGAAGATTCCGATCGAGTTTTGCATTTTTTCTGCCGGAGCTTTTGTTGGCGCGGCGCAATTTTGAAATTTATGTCAAGTCGCCGCTGTATATCGCTTGTTCATTGACCGCTGGTACTTACTGCACAGGCTATATCGAATTTATAGTTTATTCATTACTTTTCCAACTGGGCACTGAGAACAATATTTGATTAATACTAAAGGATCTTTATTGATGAAATAAAATATACTGTGTACATAGCATAAAGTATTTATTTTATTAAAAAAAATATCCATCGATCAGTGAACATCGACGCTGACATGGACATAGTAGAGGACAAGATGTTAAGCTTGATCATGAATGATGAAGAAGTCGGGCAGGAAATAGTAGGTTGTTGCAGAACACTGTTTTTGGTAGGAGTAACGGTGTCGTCAAGAAGAGACAAGTGCGCCAATGCGTCGTCGTTTCAGTTGTAGTCAAAACCCTGAATGTTTTCGAATCCTATAACTCTGCTCTCCGACTTTAGAACCTGCATTTGTTACATCACATCTTCCTAAACGCGTAAACTGTAAAATTCATTATTAAGTAAGGACGACGTGTTTTGAATAATAAATAAGTCAGTTTGATTTATAGTTTCACCTCCTTGTCGTCGAATGAAAATTTATTTCCCGAAGCAGTTTGTTCCTGAAATTTTTGTTTATTGGCTTGTAATGCTGCAGCTAAGAAAAACTTCATGTCGATGGACAAATTCACATCATCTTTGTTAACTTTCATGCTTTTGAACTGAATGATAATGAATGCAATTTTAAAACTAAATTGGAAGTAAGTTGAACTGATACAATCTAAAAGTATTTTAAATGAAATCAAGGGTTGCGTGATTGCCTTTATTCATTTAAAGATGTCAAATAACTTCTACCTTTCCACTGTCATCTAAGAAAACTTTAAAAGGTTTTCTGAGCGCATTTGCAACTGGTTTAAAATTACTGCATCCGGATATATCTATGTTTGGAGTTGGAAATTTACCGTCCATGGAAATTTCAATTTCTTCCAATCGTGCTATATAAAAATTCTGATTATGTCTTGTTATGAATAAATATGCATTACCCTTTATTGTCATAGATTTTGTCTGGTTATCGATATCAAAATTATTGGAAGATTTCACTTTGTAGTATTCTGCAACATTGGATTAAGCATAATATACTAATTTAAATTAAGGAAGTTGAAGTTAATGGATTTACATTTTAATAAGAGTAAATTATCAAGCAACACTGCTTGAACGATTGTCCCTATTGTAATTTAAGAATATGTCCGTCAAATTCACGCTCGAGAGTAAATTTTAAATCTTTAGAAATATAGCATTTTATCTTAAATTTCATAAATTTTTTAAACAAATACTATTTGAAATGCAATTTACTTAAAAATAGTCAAAAAAAAAAAATATCTTTACAGTTAATGACAGAAGAATGATATGAAATAAAAGTTTCCACCTTTTTCAGTTGACTATTAGCTTCATATCAATTGTATAACTAGTGTTCTTATTACATTTGTTGATAACAGTTTTAAACACTTTAAAATTAAAAACAAATTATGAAATACATTCAAGCAAAGTGGCAAAAATTTATTTGCACTAATTTTTTTCCGCCTAGAGATAGCACGAACCAGTTTTTGTAAGTATAAAATATATAAGTAACACAGATGTAGAAGACATAATTATTAACTTCAAGCGTGAATCAATTTAATTTTTAATACCAATATTTAACTCATTAAATTTCTCCACACACATCGCCGATGGAAGTTGGTTGTCCCGGATTGTCGTAAACTATTTTTTGGAACGAGTGCTGATTTGTAGTCGTTCAAAGTGTTTCACGCACATTTAATCTGTTCCAATGATACACTTATTGCACTTTGGGTATTTTTTCAACCGCACTACGCCAACTGCTTTTCTTTTTAATTAAGAAGAGGTATAAATTACAAAACCCTAGTAGAAATAAAAGTATTAAAAATGGCCAGGAAAGTATAAAATAGCTAGCCAAAAAAGTAGAAAATACCTTAGCGATGAAACGCTTTTCCGGATCATTTTCCTATCATTTTACTAGATTGAACATAACCTAGAAATATTCGAATCATACCTTATAAATAGGTATTAAATTTTTTTCATTTCCACCAGGGAACATTCACTATTAATTCAATCAGGTTTTTAAGTCCTATTTTCATCAATTTATTATTACACAATACAGCCTTATATGCTTTTTATAAATAAATTATTTTTTATAATGCTAGAAAACACTTTCCATCACCAAATTTCTTCTTCTAGTTCCTTTGCACAATTAGCTGCTATTCGAAGAAGGGCCAAATACGTATTCTTTTTGACAGGCTGGCACGCTATTAATTTGTAATATATATCCGCATTATTACGTTCGGGTCCTTGTACCATACTTCTGTCTATATTAATATACGGCAGTTCCGTTACGTCTTTAGAATCCGCATCATTAAAA
>UCOL01005638.1:0-11191 GCA_900474335.1 Ormyrus nitidulus | reverse complement strand
ATGGACGTCTTTGAAAAAAGCTTCATAAACATTTTATGAGGTTTAATACAAATTTTTTTAACAGTGTACTTTTGAAAGTTTAAAGCCTTATAATTCTTTTTCCCTGCATTTCCCCATATAAATTTTTTGTTAAAATTTAAGATCTTTAAGTGCTCTAAATGACAGAAAATACTTTGTACGTTGGTCAGCGTTACCGCAGTTTTTGAAAGTAGGGGCATTTTCATATAAGGCATGAGCATCCTCCTTTTTAAATGCATAAAATTATTGAAAATTAATAAATTATTTAAAATTATTGATAAATTGTATTAATATAAATAAATTATCGACAGATTATAAATTAATTTTTCGTCTGATAAAATTTTGCGAATTTCATATTTATAAATCACTTTTACACAAGCTATAGAATTTTCATTTTAGAAAAAATAAATAAAATTTTTTGGAAAAATATGATTAAATACTTCGTACTGAAGAAAATACATATTACAATTATTATTTTGAAAAAAAAATTATATTTAATAATTAATACTAATAATACTATGTTGAAATCTACTAAGAACAAAAAGGTGGGTAGTTTTTTTCAATGTCGCGTAAAAAATTAAAAAGTTGGAATAATTATGGCTGGCAGAAATCATGTCGCGAGTGTGAATTACTCGGACATGCTTTTGGCTGTCATCCAAAACCAAATTGTGCACAAACCTGTCGTAGCTTCGGTCTGCAGTCGAAATGCGGTAACTTCTGACTTACTAATTTTTTCGACTTAAGAAAATTCAATATTCTTCCAGTCTTTACATTTCTTGAATGCGATTGATAAACTGAGTCTTACCTGAACTTGAATTAAAAAGTTTAAAAGAAAATGAGTTTTATAAATAGTCGAAAAGTTAACTAGGTTATCATTTCATAATAACTCTCTTTATTCACTTCACTATTTTCATCCAAATTGGTGTTTTTTTTAACCATTCAGGAAGTATATTTGAAAATTGAAAATATTTTACTTTCAAAAAAGTGTTGATTGAAAGGTTTTGTATTTCAAATCAAAATTAGAGATATAGTATTCCTTTTTTTGTAAAGTGTACAAAATCGAAAAGTTCGAGATGAAAAGGTTAATTTAAAACTCTCCAAAATATCAGAACTATTCTTGCAATACCCTATAAAAATCTGCTTTAAAAAGCAGACTCTTTTCCAATTAAGGGCATTCACCAAATTTATCAATCAATACAGCCTCGCAGACTAACATTTACCGAGTTGAATGACGTAAATTATCGTTCAGTTACAAAGAAAATTTTAAAACGCGACAAGGATTGTCATTTGAACAATAATTTAACATATAGCCGATGATGATATCATCACCACCAAAACCGATCAATACCCTCCTCGACAGTCGCTCCCTGCTGGAAATCTGCGATCGCCGGGGGCGATTTCGCGGAAGTCTCGTACAGTCGCGCGAAAGCGAAAATTAATTCGAGCCTCGGCAGGGTCACATTACGCTGAGCAGCAACAACAACAACTCGAGCAACAGCAGCAGCAGCAGCAGCAGCAGCATCATCCTCGCACACCGATTATTCATTATTCATCGAGCCGCTGCGTGCACGCACGAATATAATCCCGGCGGCGGGGGGCGGCGACGTAATGACGGTGACATTAATGACGATTGTAAGATTAATGACGGCAATGAGTGTCGGGAATGGGCGCCCGAGTCCTGCCGGTAACGAGCGAAAGCATCGCCGAGAGCGGGATGATACCTGAGGTGAGAGGACCTACGCGCTGCTGTTCAGTGCTTGTAGAGGGCGCCTGTCGCTGACCGCTCCTCGTGCGAGCCGATTTGCTTCCGAGAAAATTACACGAGCCGAGCTAAGTATTGACTGGCCCGGAGAGATCGATGCGATGCGCCGAGGTGCGAAAAGGCTCGGGTTTCTCGGCAAATGTAACGGACGGATCGGTGGACGTTCTTTCAAGTATAGAATTTTTTCAAATGGGAAAATGTAAGACTTAATTATTTGAAAAAGGTCCGTTAAATTTTTTATTAGGACTTTTAAGTGACTAAGTAATTTAAAAGTCAATTGAGAAGGTTAGAGTGTTTTTGCGCGCACATTATACTCATTAGTGGACATTTAAAGTCTTCTTTCAACAGAATCGCAATACTTACTCTTTATTAGTTTCATTCGTTTTTCCATTTTAATTAGTAATTCGCAGTGAGGATGCATCGAAAAGGTATTGTTATTGTTCCTTGCCAATTAAATGTTTCTGTGTGAAAACCTTTCATTTTTTTGGGATTTCAAAAATAATTAAAAGTATTATTCATAGGAAATTCTCATTTTTCCACCCTTTATATTCCCTTTAACGCCGAACTAAACTGTCTTAAATCATTTGAAAACCAAAAAAGGCAACTAATAAACATTTCTCTTCCTCGAAATACACGAGCCATTGCAGCATTTTCGTTATCAGGTCACGTAAAAACCCAACAACACGTCGCTCCCTCCTTTCATATTAAAACTCGATTAAGCGCAATAATTCTCTTTCGCCGCAGCTGAAAAACTTCCCCGTACTTAAAATTTGTCGCAAACAAAGCGCAAAACAACAACAACAACATCCCGTCGCGCGCGGCGAGAACACAAAAAATCCCCGAGAAAGCGTCGGTCACGTAGCGGCAGCCAGCCACCTTTAATTCACTTTGCTCGGCCGGCCGATAACCGAGAGGAGTTTCGAAAAGAGCAGTAGCCTTATCTGCGGGGCGTGCGAGAATATATCCGCCGGCGCGCATTAGAGGTCGATTACGTTAAATGCTCCGCCGGGGGAGGGGCTGGATTCGAGAAGAGAGAGGGAGAGGGCTTAATGAGAGCAGCGCCAGAACGGAAAGGCGATCCGGGCGCGGGTAGTGGCTGTAAGTCAAATTTCCGGAAGCCCGGACCGAAGTAAATGTGCTTTTCCGCTCGAATGTGCAATGCCGAAGTCGAGCGCCGAGACCCCCTCGACTTTCGAGGATTCACTGGAGGCGCGTTAATTACGCGATAAATTATTTTAGTATCGGTTACCGAGCCGCTCTTTGAGCCACTGGCTGAAGGAACTTTTCACTCGAGGAACTAATGAGGCGTTTGATGGGTTTGTTTGCCCCGAAGGAAAATCGTTATTCTTACTTGAAATAATTCACCTCTTTGTACTGCAGTTTAAAAGAATGTTCAATTATTTAGAAGAAATAATATAATTGTGCTTTATTGCAGAAAATTATACAAATGAAAAGTCCGCTTCCGACAGAAAAATTATGCTATTCTTTATAATTCCAGAATAGTATATTACAATTTTTAGAAAAAATCTAATCCGAGTGCAAAGCAACGCGAGCACTTGGCAAAAAACGCGAGTAATTCCAATAATCCGAGTAAACGCTACAAATACCCACGGCCGATAAGTACACATTATTCAATTTATTTGATCACATATATTTGAAATTCTACAGCTTCCACCCAAGGGGCTACCCAGGGAGGTAGGCGACCGCCGGTGTATTTCTTTCGGGCGTATAAATCCGAAGGAAAACGATAAATGATTTATTGGTTTGCTCGCACAGCCGTGCTTTCACTCTTGCCGCCGCCGCTCGAGAGAAATTCTCTCTCTCTCTCGCCATTTTTTAATTCTATTTTCCTAACGTTGTTATTTTTACTATCTCAGGCCGGTCGAGAGCAGCAGCTGCGGCAGCCCCTTTGTGCCCATCCTCGCGTTATATTTCAATTGGCGCCCTTTTATTTTTGTCGAATATCTTCGAAACGTAATTTACTGCGACCGAATGCGGGGGACGCGGCGTCACGCTACGTTGCACAAATAGCAACGATTCTGTATGTACTCTTTCGCTGTCTCTCTCTTTCTCTCTCTCTTCCTCTGCTCTGATCGCCGCGCCAAGCTCGAATGCTGCTGCGACCCAGTTCCCGAGCACTTTTACATTAAAAACACAAAAGTGCCAATCAGACGAGTTTTCTGTCGACTTGCGGGTTTATTCGAGTTTAAAGGGAAATGCAGAAAGGGTCCAGCTGTATTTGGAGCGCAATTTGAATATGCATATCGCATTTTTTGTGCGTAAAAGAGAGCAGCGGTATTTCTTTGCGAGCGCTGCTCTCTTATTTTTTTTTTTTTTTTTGTCAACGTTAATCGCATCGGAAATTTAAACGAACACGTTTTTTTACTGGTTCCACTTGAATCATCGTGCAATGCACGCTTCATTAGAAGGTCAATTAATACGCTTCATCTCGAGCAACGAGAAAAAGTGAGCTGCCCACTAGATTTTAAACCAGCCTTTTTCCCGACCATAAGCCCGGCTCGACTCGCCGCCAGCCGAAATCTCTAAATCAAATTCCTGATAAATTTGCACAAAAGCGGGCGGTAAATCAGAGAGCGGCGCGGCAGCCCGCGCAAGTGAGTGAGAACAGGCCTAGCGAGTGCAGCTGCCGGCGATAAGTTATCTCGGGGAAAGCGCGTTTCTCCGGCTGACACCGAAGCGCGCGCGTCGATCCGTTTCAGCCCCCGCGCGCGCTCAGCGGCTCGATGTCAACGCGCGGGGAAAAAGGCGCGCGATAAGGTGCGGCGCCGCGTGCCGCCTCGGATAAACCGTCATTACGCGGGCCGCGCACGATGACGGGCCGAAATTAGCCGAGCAGCCCGCCGCGCGCCTGCCTTTCGATAACTGACGCTTTCGTATCGATAGACGAGCCGACTGGCTTCTCCCCTGCCGGAGGATCCCGAAGCTCAGCGGAATTGGATTTCGATGGAACGAGAGATACGTTACTATGGACGAGATGAACGTCGATGTTTTTGAAATAGGAGCTTGCTTTAAGTGACGCGCTCGGAGAGGTGATAAAAAGTCTGGATGCTCGCTGGAATTATGTTGGTGATTAAGTTGACGATGCGTTTAGTCTTTAGTGCAAGCGGGTATTAATGAGTTGCTTCACTTATCGGATCTGGAGGAAAATGTTTTTGCTGGACACAATTTTTTGATGATAAGAATGATTGTATAGTGCTTCAATTAGTACTATTGGTTACGATTAGTATGTTGATTTCAAATAGTCTTCTAATTCTTCTATTATTTTTAGTAAATTAATAACAGATAAAAAATAATGTATTAAATATTAGGATTAATTAAGATTCTAATCCAGCTCTAATTTTTTCAATTTTAATAAATTTGTTTATTTAGCCAATTACTGAAAATTCAAAAATATTATTTTTAGACTACATAGGCGAATTGCAGGAAACATTGTACCGCAGTGCGTAATGCGAATAAGGCGCTCTTAATTTTTGAAAGGGAACCAGTCTTTTTCTCGCGAAAAGGTAGACGAAAGCAGAAATCGATCTGAATAGCACAATGGCTCGTATATTAAAATAGTCACGATGCATATAAGGCAGTAAGGAGAAAAAAAATTTCGGAATAAGCTCGTGTGCTCCAAGTTATATGAGGCCGTTGCTCTACTGTGAATAATTTGCCTATTGCGGACCATACGTGTGCAAAATACGTTGTGTCTATGCACTCTTTTTTTTCTTTTTTTTTATTCCCCCGCATTCTGCTGCGCGCTCACTTTTTACGTACTATTTTCAGCTTTTATTATTGTCTTTTGCTCGTTTCTTTTGAGCGCATTATTTTTTCTTTTACATCCTTTTGCCAAGGGGTAAACACGGTTTTATTCTTCTGAAAAAATGTGTTTGGAAAACTTTACATTTTCGCCTACATTTTTTATGCGTCTATGAATACTCCCAGATTTTAAAATTACACGCGTGTTAGCACAACATTTTCAACTTAATACGTATGTTGAATAAAAGTCCGAAACGCCAACCGAAAGCTTGAAAACGAGACGAATAAAACCAAAGAAGGAGAATGAATTTTTTTTCATTTAATATACATTAAACAAATTTTTTGCACTTTTTTTAAAAATAATTATGGTTTAATGTACTCATAAAGTGCGAGAATATTCTTTTTTCAGTTTTTCACGTTTCCAAGATTAAACTGCGATATTCTTTTCTATTTTTTATGAAGTATTGTTTTAGAACATACATTTACGTACAAATTTTGTTATCTGTTTCAGGTACGTACAAGTCACCCTTAAAAGGCTAAGTGAATTTCAAACGTAAGCAGACAATAATCATAATTCTACGTTTTAAAACGAATGTCCAATGGTAAATTTCAACTTTAATTAACAAAAACGAACTGAAAAAAGCCAGGCATAAATTGAAAAATTAAAAGCACAAATGATTACTCTCGCAGCTCGCTCTCAGTTAAATTCATTTTTCCATTCCCCATTATCCGAAATTCCATCCGGCAGCTTAACAAGACACGTTCCGCTCCTCGAAACGTTTATATTTAATTGGGACAGTCGTGTCACAATTAAAAATCCCCGCGTCCAACGAAACCTGCATTTTTTTCCGCAAGTGCGAGCCGGCAGCGTCGCAGTTCTCGCGCAAGGTGTACTTATAAGCTCGAACGAATTTCAGAAGTCGAGTGGACACGTAAGCGCGCGCTTAAAATACCGGGAATTCGCGCAGAGCAATATCCGGCCACTCGGCCTCGTTTTTCTCTTCCGACGCGCGGCAGTCGGTCCTCTTTCCTCGTACTTTCGCCTTTTTTTTCTCTCTCTCTCTCCCCCGGCAGCGCGCCGTTATTATTGCATTTGCTTTGTCGCTCGTCGAGGCCCGAGGTATTAATTATTGCCGACTGCCGACTGCTGCTTGTGCCGTTGCGGAATGCAATAGGTTCGTCCTTTGTTTACCGGAGACTGCATGCCGACAAAAGTTTCGTCGAGCGTTCCCAGATATAAGCCGGAAGATTCTTTGAAGTAGCGTTCGAGAGCTTTGACTGTGAAAGTTTCTCGGAAACCGGTGAGCAGCCAATGAGATCGGTTACACTGAATTGAAATGCCATGCTGGAAGATTGTATTCAGTTTTTAGTAATTGTGCTAAAATACGTTGTTAAATTAAAAATACTTATTATCTTATGAATTATAACAAACCCATTTAAAATCACAATAAACGTTGAACAATATTGGAATGTCTTTTTTATCAGCATGTTTTAAAATTACTTTTTAAAGCCGCCGAGCGCAGTGTGCTAAAATAAAGCAAAAAACAGTCTTTGATAAAGCTAGAAACTTCCCCAAGAGTGTACTGAATGAATCGCAGTGGAGGCATGAACGCGTGTCTGGAGCAGATGAGCCAATTGATACCAGTAACCCGCGCTGCGAACACACTGATTCATCCCGCAGCACAAAACAATGCCTCCGAATGCAATATTTCAATCACGAAACACAATAAATGGAATTTTACATCGGAATGGTCTCGGAATTGATTAAACTCCGCTCTGAAAACCCTAACAACAATTAAAAGCATCCCCGTGAATTTTATAGCTCCATAAGCACGCATTAACGTATAATCAATAGCGTCATTACTGTTGTCAGTTCCATTTTTTTTCTCCCCTCCCCCCTCGAGGAAATAATCGAGAATCGTTAAAAGCCGCGGTCGCGCGATCGAACGAAATAAAGCACACTGACGTCATCGCATTGTTCGCGATTGCTCTCACGCCCAAAGCCCGACATCATCTCCACCTCGCGCCGCGCCGGGCAGAAATATACCCAGGCCTTAAATAGAAGATTAAGCGTCCCTAATTCCAAGCAGCGAGTCTGCACTCGAGCAAAAAATAGCCCATTCAAGGCGTGGACCGCACTCCGGTGGAAGGAACGACTGCGCAGAGTCCGTGACATCACGCTGATGCACCGGTGACGTCACGGCGGGCGGCGGCTGACGTAACCGGCTGTGTGTGTGCAGCGGGTCACGGGTCATCATACCCCGCGGCGAGTCTATTTTTGTCCTCCTTTTCATCCTTTTACTCTCCCTCTCTCTCCCTCTCCTCTGACCCTGCTCGAAATCGCCGCGTCGCCGCCTTGTGTAAATAGCCGGGGAAGATTCACTGCCCCGAGATCGCGTGCACTCGGGGTATAAGGTTTCGCGAGAGAGCCGCGCCGAGTTACGAGTGTCTCTCGATCGAGAGATCTAAAGAGCTTTCGCAGCGCTTTTCTTTTCCGAAGACGGGGGGAATGAGATGCACGGACGGACTTGAGATTTGCCCTTTTTTTTAATGGACGCGCGGGGTGAATGTAATTTCAAAGTTGGGGAAGCTTTTTCTGTAATAAGCTCGGTTGTAAGGACACTTTGGGAAATGGCGACTGCGCTTACAAAGAAGTGGATTGCCGATTCCTTGGAAGCCGTTCGTTGCTTCTCTGGAAGAAAAATATTTAGTTCCCTTTTCTCGAGTACTTGCTTGAATAAAGTAACGGAAATTAACTGCTTTATTGAAAATCAATACTGAACTGCAAGGATCCTTTAAGTTTTCTTTCTTCAATCTGAAGCATCGAGTATAACGTATTTGTTTATAACCTGAATTAAATTGCGAACTATCTCGCTTGTAATAAACAAACCGAATAATGCACGTCAGGTGTAGTAACATAAAATAAAGCTTTTACAGCTAGAACGATCGTTAATAGATTTGGCGTAACGCTGAAACTGTTCTAAAACGAATGTGCAAAGCACGGCTTACGACTACTTAACAAGCTAGCACTCGAACGCTCGACATTGTCCGGTGCAAAAACTACTAATCCGTCGCCATTAAATATGCCGTCCGAATCTCCTGTGTTTTGTAACGACGAGGCAATTGTGAATTGGGAGAGACGTTCGAGGGCACTTAAAGGATTCGATTGTCAATATTGGACATCCGCTAAAATATCCAGAGTGAGTAGATGGGGAGAAAAGTGGAATGCTCGTGATGGAAGTCGTATGACGGCTGACCGAATCGAGTTTGTACTACTGATTATGAACAATGTGGATTAGAGTCGGGCGATGTTGGTAATGGAATTTTAATTTTTTGTAGATCTAAGGAATTGAAGTTTTTATAATAAATATGGTTTAATATTATCATTGCTTGTGTAAAAAATAACATTTTAGATATTTAAAGGCAGTATTCTTATGTCACGGATGATAACGTCATCCGCAGACGAGGCGCGAAAGATGACCACGATGCAAGGAAATACGAGGACTGTTGGTATGCACCGAAGCTGCATCGTGGACGTTAGCTCGGTGTTAAAGCACGAGCCTCGCAATCGTGTGGTCCCCAGTTCGAATCCCGTCGTCCATTTTTTCCTTCCTTGCTTGGTCTTTATTTAATTCCCGGCCCGTAACACTTAATTTAAAAGTTTATTACAAATTATTGGCAGTCTTATTTTGCATTTCGAAATACTATTTTCGAAAATAAAGCAGAATTCGAACCGTTTGTAGTTTATGAATCTAGTGCTTTATTATTAGAATTTTGCTTCTGTAGTCCTTTGATATTTATCGAAAATATCGAATATTACTAAACTATTCATTCTCACACGTAATTTGTTTCCAGAAAGTGCACCGTACTTAAAATCTACGGAGTTTGCAAAAACCACAATTCAAAAATAATAAGACGATGTGCAATAAAAAGATCTTTGAAATCGATTAGTATTTATCACCCAACAATAGCAGCGTCGATGCTCTAAATAAGCAGTAATGATCGATGAACGACATGCACAACATTTGATGTACGTCAGCGTACTAATTGGCCGTTTATCTTCGTGCTTTTGATCTCAAGCGTGTATTAACCGCCTTAAGTCGGAGACCGAATATTCCAGCCTTTGGCGTATATTATGCTATCAATGACATCGACTTGGTTCATCCTCCGCTGAGCCCAGAATCAGATCATCTTTCTTCGACCAAGGAATATGTGTGTGTGTGTGTGTGAGCGTGTGTACGTAGAGGAGAGAAGCCGCGACGGCTGGCTCAATCGACCTGAAACTCGTAGGCCGGCTTATTACCATTCGGACCAAACATTGATTATTTCCAGGAATTCCACGGGAATATAGTTTAATTACGTGCGCGAATTTCAAGGGAACTCGATATTCAGCATTGAAAGGCTGAAAAAAGTTCCGTATTTTTAGAAAAGTTGGAATACGATCGAAGAGTTTTTTTTAAGTTACGAAAGTAGTAATTTAGTAATAGGAAGTTCCTTGAAATTAAACTAATTTTTATGTCACTTTATAATAGACTGCAGTTATCCAAAAAAATTTCAATTTTTATAATATAATTACCTAAAGCGTAGACTCAAACGGACTAAAATGCACGCGCAATGTACGAACGCTTGAGCCACGGTAACCATCACGTTAAATTAACTAAATTCAACTAAATTGTTTCATTTTGATTCTCGAAATTATCCGCTACAACTCAGCGCGAGGGAAATGAAACAACGCCGGCATTGTACAGAATTATCAAGTTGCAGAAACGGAAGCTTCATTTTGTAATACTAGCGCTCGCGTTTAATCAACTCAAACGCACATAGCCGACCACTTAATAATCCGTTTTTGTTAATAAACACCGACTCTCTCTCTGTCTCTCTCTCTCTCTCTCTCTCTCTCTCTCTCTCTCTCTCTCTGCCACATAAAGGCCCGGAGGCAGAGTTTCCCATCGAATATAATCGTCCCTTCCTGCGAACGTCGCTCTTTTCCTTCAGCCGCACGCCCTCCCGTTATGACGAGCTTCGAGCGGATGATGGCTACTGCAACTGACAAGCTCGCTGCCTGCCGCGAGGCTGTGTTTTACGCGGCTACTTCATTACGCTGTAAATGAACGATGTTCCGGCACCGCATTGCGAGAGGGATGAACTGGCCGAGTCTGTAAGAGCCGGACATGCCTGCCCGAGAATGCTGTTGAACGAGCATTGGGGTCGTAATATCTGGGCTGAAAGAAGGAGAGGATAATCAGTGCGTGATTGACAATTTTGAAAAACGCTGTAATTAAGCCGAGTATTATGGCCGCGTTATTACAAGTAATTAAGTTAAATTTCGGAGCCGCGAGATTAATTAAAATCAAAATCTAAACGTGACGGTGGACGGAAATAGCGAGAATTAATACATTCAGCCAGATTACTGAATAATTTTGTAACTTATTAAGTATTAAAGAGATGAACTAAATTTTTGAAAATATTTTCAAAATAAGATTTTAATATTTAAACTTTTTAGTGATTCTGTACTAAGAGAAAAATTTTAGTAAAAGTTACCATACTGCCTAGTAAGGCCTCCACAGACTGTCAAAACAAACAAAAATTACCATACTTTATAGGAAAATTTACCAACAGTATAGTAAAATTTCTTACACAGTATAGTAA